>CAIGRF010180160.1:13667-23713 GCA_903798235.1 Fraxinus ornus
ACAATAAAAAATAAAAATAGCATAAGCCTTCGCCTTCCAGGTTGAAAATTTTTATATTCCCAGATGAAGGTAATTTCTGGAAAATTTATTGGACAGGATCACATGCCATCAATAGAGAAATGCAGTTGCTACATACATACATCTATTTTCTCAAACAATGAAAATGCAGTCAATGGCATAATTAGTTAAATTCATATAGAATACGACATCTAATGCCTTAATGGATTGGTTGGTACGGCTTAGGAAAGGGAATAAAGTTTTTTCTTGAGGGATGGTGTGAGGGGCAAGCGAAAAGCACGTGAAAGCAGAATAAAAGAAAGATGGCCTATTTAATTCATCCAGGAAATCCAGACCCTGGGTTTCTAGAAAAGTAGCTCGTCAATCTCCAGGCAGGAATCTCTGAGCATTGGCTTTTCCACTTCTCTCTCTCCACTCTAACGACATCAAACAATAAGGACGTACTCACATTGCCTTCCAGCATTGAAGCAACTCTTTCACCTTAGCAAGCATCAGAGGTTTACTCCAAACAAGTTCGAAATAGGACACCTTAGTTTGAATGCCATTTCACAATGCAAAGGCAAAAGGAACAAATTTACAATGACATGTACAAAATCAAAATTACAACTCGCATATGCATAATTCCTGTTTTCCCCAGGTCCAGAGAAGTTATACCAAGACACTTTCTAACTGAATAATTTAGTATGTGTTGCTTAACGTGAGAAAACTTAAGACCAAAAAAACCAAAAACGAATAATAGTAAACTCATTGCAGAAAATGCTACCAATCTCACTGGAGAAGGTCCAATTCCGCTAAAGTTATAACTGCTTGATAACAACACTAGAATAGTAGTAGAATTTCGCTTCAAAATAAAAGAAATACAAAAGTAGAAACAACCTTCTTCAGTCGCCACGGCCGACGATGTGCTGGCAACAGAAGAAGCTGCCGCCCGCCTGCGCATTCGGCGCGTACCAGTTGCCCTAACCACTCTTTCCTCTTGTACAGCCTAATTTATACATCAAAACAAAACGAATCAAAATACAATTTATTTTTCTTATTAACGTATATCACCCCCATGATTCTGTTGAATCAATTCTAAAGACCTAAAAATCTAAATAATAATAATAATTGCAAATATTACGAAATATTTAGCTGAGCTTTAATGTAAGGCTGCAAAGAAGAAATTAGACCTGAGTTTCTTCTTCGTGCTGATCGGAAGAGTGAGAATCGACGCGGCGTTTCCATAAATAAAGCGGAATTAAACATAAAAGAAGCATCACCATCAGTAATCCCACGAATATGTCCTCCATTTTTCCAGTAAATTTTGATTGCTAAAACACAAGACGATCCTTCCAGTGAAATTAATCGAATCTGCAACAGCGATAAGGCAAAATTGACTGATTCGTAAAAAACGATCAATTAAAATCCTCTCAATGTTTAGGATTTTTTGCGTTTTTTTCTTTTTTTATTTTTTGCCGGGTAGGGGGCGTCGCAGTATCTATTCCGTAACGTGTTCATGGTTGGAATTGTAAATGGGCCGAGCCGCTCACAACTCGCGGGCTTAACTTATCCCAACTCGGTCTTGAATCGTTGTTTTTAATTGAGATGAGTCATCAATCAAGTCAAGATCAATATTTTATACGAGTCGAACGAGCTCGGCTCATGAGGTCCACGGATCATTTTTGACTTATTTATGATTTTTTTCAAAAAAAGAATCGACTTGTGAACTCATGAATAGAATTGGACTAGTGTCCTAGTCAAACTGAACTCGAGCGTATAAGAGTTCGAGTCGATTTATTTATATAGGTTAGTTGCTTCTTTGTAATCCATTATTATCCCCTTGTAATTCAAACATCAAACTTGAATTTTAATAATACATTTTTAAGATACAAAATTAATCTCTTTATTTACTATTCATTTCTATCAGGGGCGGACCTACCTTAAGCCCAGTGCAGGCATGGACTTGGGGGATGGAAACTTCAAATGAGAGATAGAGAGATATAGAGAGAGGAGATTGCAGCCATTGTTGTTAAGAACTCAATTGGGAAGCTTAATGATGTAAATTTAAGTGATAGCAGACAGTGTATGAAGAATGAATTTACACATTGTGCATCAAATGTTACTTATGACCCCAGAGAAGATGGAAACTCTAATAGCACAGTAGTCATTCTTCCTAGTGGTTGTCATGGCCAATCAAAGGTGGACCTTCATCGTTAATAAACCGATGGGAATCTGGTGGATCGTACAATTGTGGAGGGTGGGATGTCGATTGCAAGCTTCGAATTCTTACCAACCGTAAGAAAAAGAGTAAAATTCTCGAAGCATCCATGTCCAGCTCTGCAATTGATCATGTGAAACTTTATCTCGAGGTACTTTATCTTCGTAAGAGGGATGGACTTTAAAGGTTGCAATAGAAGTGAGTGGAACTGTTGCTCCAAAGAGTAACGTGTAATGGTTTTCTCATTCTTGTTTCCCTCTCTAAATCTATCTGTATCTCTATTTCTATAGTTGTTTTTTGTTTTAACTCCTATGTGGCTTTATATGTACATCTTTTATTAATGGTCCATTTCATTCATCCTCTAAAATCTCTAGCTCTCCATGGCTATTGGCTACTGCCTGCTCTTATTAGAGTGAAAGTGCTTCACATAGTTTACCCTCATACTTTATATTATCGTGGCAAGTTACCACTAAACTAAATAATTTCGTTAAAAATTGAATAAAGTTTGTATTATGAGTTCATAGGAATAATGTTATTTATCAACTATGGTGATGAATATGTAAGTAACAAGAATAATTTGTAAACTACATTATTTTTAGTATTTTTACTATTATTAAATTCATGATCGAACTTTATTTGAAATTGAATATTTCATTTTGTTTATTATTTTGTCGAGCTTTGAGTTTATAGACTAGTTAAGAAAAAATTGAATGCATATTGCATGCAATAATTTAAGGGCCCAAATTTAAAATTCGTCTTACGCTTCGAAAAATCAAACTTCAACCTTAATTAAATTCCGCTCGCACTGAAAAATATTCTTGGGTCCGCCCCTGATTTCCATCACATCATAATTCCAACAACCTACAACGAAATCCAAACAATAATAAATGCAAAGAATGGGCTCCATTATTTCAATTTCTAACGAAACAAATAGTATTTTTTTTTATTTTTAATTAAAAATAAAAATTTTATTAAATTATAAATTTTATAGTTTTCAAGAAAAAAAAATATCAATTTACAGTTGGAAATATATCATTATTATTATTGTTGTTGTCGTCGTTAGAGTTGTTTTGTCACTATTCGACCATGCTAAGGTTAAATGGGCGACTTGTGGTGCTTTTTCAACCCAACTCGAAGACTCTATTGTCCACTGTACCACCACATAAAATATTCATGACAGTACACATTTTTCTTTATTCGTCCATTCCACTCATATCCCAATTACTCGCTTCTCCTTATATCAGAAACCAACGATATTTTTCTATAAAATTCTCCTTCTTCCGCTTCAATATAAGCATAATGCTAAAAACTGTGAAATTAGTACATTGTAGAATCATCTCAAGCAGTTGTAAAAGAAGTATCCATATATGGTTCAAGATAAAAGCAAAAAAGAATGTTAGTTGTCCCATTTTCTAACCATAAATGTTGCTTGTTTAGTTGTTTTTGTTGATGAAGGGGTGCTGGCGTGCTATTGCTACTTTTGCTAATGAAGTCTCAAGAGATGCTATTCTATGAAGTTGATTGTAAAAGCGAGTGGAAAAGTTATCGGCTTCTTGCTAAATACTAACTTGCTACTCTTTTTCAACCTTTTTGTTTGTATTTCGAATTTCAGACAAATATAAATGTAATTTAACATTTAACATTATTATTTCTCATTTAAACTTATTTATTAGCTTGTTTTAAATATATTATTATAATGTCTATAGGTAAACAACTTATTAAAATTGAACTAAACCGCAAATAATGGTTTGATTTGGTTTGAAAAATAAAATGATTTGGCTTGATTTGCAAATAATTTCAAATCGCGTAAAATGATTTGAGTTGAAAATATGATACAACACACCTAAATCGATTTGCGTTCACTCAATAGTAAAACGTGATAAATTATATAGACAAACTAACAAACTTGGTAACAAATTTATGGACGTCCTTGTTCCTTCGAGCCATTTTCAGCCTCAAATCCCCAAGTGTCCAGTGAGTGATTTGATGTTGGCAGTTGGGGGGTTTTGAGACAATTAGGGAGTTGTTTTTGCCAACTGATCAAGAATTAATAGTCACTTCCACCCGTCAGATCCTTCAAGTTTCATCCTTACGAACTTTGTCCCCAAATGAGATACTTCTTCTAATGGTTACTGGGAGTCAAGAAGAGATGACAACTAATATGGCATTACCACCCTCGTGGATTTGTATCAAGTGCTTAGTGGGTATCAAGTCCTTGTGTCGTGTATCGATCATACTCTCCTTTCCATATGTTATGACAAGGTAGTCCACAGTTAGACGTAGATATATATTGTCGAAAAGTGCATTAATGATATCATAACACACAAGTATTGTGTAGCATCCTACTCATAAGCATGTGAGTTTGCCGAATGTTTCTGACTTGCCGGCCTGTGCAAGGAGAGATGGCTGTCCTGCTATACAAGACCTTGAGGGCTGCACGGGGCCGTCCGTGAAACCTTGTTAGGGAGGCGATCGGAAATGAGTGCAACAGGTCGATTGAGTCACAACGATGGAAAGAGCTCTGACTTGTGGACGTCCCACCAAACATAAAGGTATTCGTTTGGTGAGTGTCTCAGACACTCACCAAGCGGTACCAACGGAAGTTAACATGGCACGTCGAATATTAGTGCAAAATAGTCTTTGTAGACTGTGGGGGGTGGAGTCTTGTGCACACGGCCCCAGATGGTGTGGAAGGAGTTGCTTCTCCTTTTATCTATTGTCTAAAAGATATATAGCAAGTTAAGTGCACATTGAGTATGAAGGCATTAAAGCAAATGATGCAAAAGGGACTCAAAAGTAGTAATAAATACTGCCAAAGTTCATACCACGGAGAACAGTAAAAAACACTGAAGCAGTCACTAAAAGCCTCTCTCATCAAGAGATGTACAACACTACTTTTTATTCACACCCCTTCATTTACTACAACTTCATTAGTACCCTTCAAAACTACTCTCTTCAAGCTTCCACAATCTCAGTTCCATCAGCAGCAGCAGCCAAGATCAGCTCAGGTTGGACCTTTCCCACATTCGTCCCGTCCAACTCGTTAGGCAGCCCCAAGGATCTCAAAGCAAGGTGAGCCGCCTTCTGACCTGATATCATCATCGCTCCAAAGGTAGGACCCTGCATCATAAAAATCATGGTTATTAGTTTCTATTGTAAAGTTACCGAGAGCATTACAATATGACTTAGGCCTTGCTCATATGCAGCTTGTTAGGATACGTTTGGCAGAACTACTAAAAAGTCAAAAGCTGCTCCTGAGACTAATAAGTTATTTTTTGAAAATAGCCAGAAGAGCTTCCAATTTCCTCTAAAAGCTTTTCTATAATAAGCAGAAGCAAAAAGGCAAAACCAGAAGGCCAGAAGCCCTCCAAATGAACCCTTAGCCTCATTAGTCTAGGAATTGGCTTTTGACTCTCCAAAAGCCCCGATGAATGGGCCCTTACCATTCTCGGTGCCCCATCAATCTCTGCAACCTCCATCCCGGTAACTATCATCCCGGGCACGATCTCTCGAGTTAGCCTAACAATTGCATCTTCAGCAGTGTTCATGTCCAATGCCTTCATTCCCGGAACATTGTCTATCATGCCGATGCTCTTGAGCCTCTTAACCCCGGTGGCGCCAAATGGACCATCGTGTCCACACGAGCTCACCACCACTTTAGCCTCCATCACATTCGGGTCCATACACGACTGTGTGTCATGGTTCATGGACACCAAAGCCCAGTTCGTTACAACGCCACTAACACGACCTCCCTTCACAATCAAATCCTCCGCAGCAACAGCATTGAAAAGTTTGACATTTGGCCTAGCCAAGAGCTTGCTCATGATCGTGGAAGTAAAAAGGGCAGCATGCTTGATGACCACGTAGTCGTCTTGTTCATCATATTCAATCTCGAGCTCATCAAGGAAATGATGTGCAGGCTTGCGGACCACCATAGCAGAGAATAGCTGGCCTCCGAGCCACGCGCCGCCACCAGGACTGACAGATTGCTCAATTATAGCCACCTATACATCGAACGGTGAGATATACAAGGACGCGATTGTAGTTTATACAACACTATTCACAATCAATCTGATTAAAACTGGATTTGAGGGCGGGAATTTCAAACAGGGTTTTTGAAATTTAAATAGATTTCCTTTCCATTAAACCAACATCAAATAAGCAAATAAATCCAATTCGCATTTACATATAGATCCAAAGAACAGTATCACAATTATAATAGGAAGTGGGTGAACATACCTGTACGGATGGGTTCTTGCTGAGCTCGTAGGCACATGAGAGTCCAGCAGAGCCAGCTCCAACAATCACGACATCAGTGTCGGCATAGGTGATCATGTCCATCATATACCTGCGAGTCATTTCCCTTGAAACAATCGACTCTTTAATCGGCTGAAATTCAAATGATTTCAGATCATAAGGCGGCGAGGAGGCCGAAATCGAAAGGTTCTGCGAAGTGGATTTGATGGGTTGCACCCTGATTGGGGAAGAAATTGGTATTCCATTGAAGGAGGATTTGTTGGCATCCAGGAAAGTGGTTTTTGAGGCCAAAGTAGAAGCCATGGTCGCCATTCTTTTTTTCCCGAGAAATACAGAGGATTTTTCTGGATTGATGACTGAGAGTCTGAGTGTGAAAAGAGAACAAGGGAACAGGTTTATATGGCAGAAGACGAGAAAAAATCTGGGGGAAAATTGCATTATTGGTCCATCATTTATTGATATAACAGCAAGTTCATCTCCTACTTTTTTACTTTCCTAATTTTCTTGCAAGGGTCATCCTAACCTTTAAAATATTTCATCATGATTCTTATTTAACAGAAATCGTCAAAGTTAACCCCAAAAATAAACTTTAGTTCCTCTTGCTAATCCGACAATTTTCGACATAAAGAAAGGAAAACAAGGAATAAGTGATGTCTTTTGTCTCTGATGCGAGTAAGATAAGAAAACAAGATTGACTTCAATGAAAAAACTAAAAAAAAAAAAAAAGACTCATAAGAATAATCAAATACATTCATGGACGTGGGATTTAATTAATTTGAATTATTGAATATAGAAAAATAATCATTTATATACACGTATTCTTGAAAAAAGAATTTAGACAAAAAGGGTGTGTGCGTGAAATTGGAGAATAAGTTTATGTTATATATTAGATGAATAATTTTGAAAACAAATAAGTGTACATGAATTTGAATAATTTATTTACTTCTAGAATAATTGAATATCTCCCAAAACATATAAAGTGTAATTAATTTGTACCATTTTGACCTAAATATGAGAGAAACACAAACCCCTGAAAATAATACGTACGTAAATAGTGAAATGCATAATTAAATGTTAAATACACATTGAAAAACGAAAAGTATGATATTATTGAAAGAGTAATGTTATTCTTCCCCAGTGGGATGCAAACACAGTTTATGTGGATCTAAATTATAGGTTAAATGAAAGGTGATTTCACCTATCATTTAATGACACATTAACGTAACATAAACTGTGTTTATAACCCCAATGAGGATGAATAGCATTACTCAACAGACATTGATGGAATGAATTTCTTCTCTGGCCTTTTATAAAAAATTTACAAAATCCTTGAACAAAGCCTGACCATGCACTTCTTTTAAAGGTTAGAGACTATTCAAGTGAAAACAGATTGGGAACCAATTGACTAGTACATCATTAGATTGGGCACCAACATTACAATTTTCCTAAAATATCTTTTATGGGTTGATGACACGTGGCAAGAGGATAGGAATTGAAGGGTCTAGATTTGATGATGCAACTACATGTTGTCTTCACGTGCATGTTGAGCATGTCATTTTGTGACCACACCACTCTTATAGCCTTTTGGTCATGTAAAGTCACATTATGTGGACATTTTCGAACGACACAAGATATGTGCTGCGTCGTATGTCAAAATATCTGTGTCTTGGACAGATTTTCAAGGAAATTTCTTGGCTTTTTACATTTTTCAGAATATACTATATATTTTATTCATCACCATATATTGATGTCCACTTCTACTATTAAATATTAAAGAAAACATCACAGTTTTTGAACCAAATAAGGATCCCACGGCATATGCTTTAGGGGTATTTCCACTTGTACATCAAGTGATGTACATAATGGGCTACACCCCTCTCACATGGGGGGTGGGACCCATTGTATAAAATATTTTTTTTATTCGAGCGGGTCCCATCCCCATGT
The DNA here is from genome assembly GCA_903798235.1 of Fraxinus ornus. Lineage (NCBI taxonomy): Eukaryota > Viridiplantae > Streptophyta > Magnoliopsida > Lamiales > Oleaceae > Fraxinus > Fraxinus ornus. Next base: position 22,084 of record CAIGRF010180160.1, read on the forward strand.
GAGGGGGGTGTACACCCCGATATAAAATGTGATGTACCACAAGCATTACTCGTAATTGTAGCAGAACGGATAAGATATGTTTGTCAATTGTCCTCATCATACTCTCGAGAACTACTCATCCACTACTCAATACATCACACGATCTGCTCTTCTTCTATGGAGTGTTGAATTTTTTAGACTGCAATAATAAGCAAACAATCACATCACCAACCTTGTCACAAGAATAATGCTCCATGAACAGGCTCAAATGTGGCAAATAATAATTGAGTGTTGTGTTTTCTTTTTTCAAATCGTCCAATCATGTGTCGACACGTGTCCTTTCTGTTTCTGAACCTGTCTTTGAGCATGTTTGTATGACACAATTGTTGTCACAAAATCTCCAGCATCGGCTGCCAGGGCCATACTGGCTACTGACAAGCACCATACCGTTTAGTAATCTTCATTATAGCTGCTTCGTTAGATATGGGTTCTGCAATCCTTGAAGCAACAGGGAAGGAAGTAGCATAGATGTCTCATTTTTTTGCATTTAAGAGAGGTAATTGACAAGCTCACCTAACTCTTGCAATTTCTACAACAATGAGATCGTCAGATACTTAGAAATGGTAAATCTGGATGTGAAGTTCATCAAACATTCCTCAAATTTAGTGAGGTTGAATCCCAGCTGTGGAATGTTATGATATAAGCCTAGCCTGGGATATTGGCCAGTCACACAGGTGATTATTATCATACAACAATTGCTAATGCTGATGGGGAAGCATCAACAGAATTTACAGGGGCATAGATTATCTTTCAAGAGAATTATCACATAAAAATACACAGAATTGAACACCCACAGCAAGTTAATTCGAGTAGATAGATGTTCTCTCAACAACTCACCCTACTCCAGACATCTCACCCCAAGTTCTAACTCAGAAGAGACTACAACATGATGCAATATCAGATGGTAGAAAAATCTATCTGTTGTTTATTCATCTACCACTACCAAGAAACGCATTAGGCATGTTAGACTAGCTTAAAAGTTACTTTTGAGTAACTTGTTTTCCAAACATCTTCGAAGTTTCTCAGAAGTGTTTTTTTTTCTTTATTCTTTTTGAAGTTATAGTTGAAGAACTTGGTATTTTTGAAACAATTCTTTACTTTTTTGAAAATTACATTCTGCTTAGCCAAACCCAATCATAGTTGGCTAAAGATTGACATCACACTGACATCCTCATAACATTGCCCTGTGGGATTTACTTCATAGCCATTATGAAGAGCAGATAGTCTTGAACAGAAAGTGCTCCTATTTTTAGCTCTCTGAGAAGCACTAACATACTGGTACATTTTTTTTTTCTGATGGCTACTCAGCTAAAAGTCCAGAAATTTCTTACGATGTCAATAATACGAAATTTTACTTTCATTCGTATAGAGTTCTGATCTTACAGGGACTCTTACAACTACATTAATGCATCCAATAGCTTAACCAAACAGGTTCTTTCTGTTGAATAACTACTTTCAACAGAGTTAACTGTCCATTTTGAACATAATATGTTCAATTAATTCTATAGTATGAAACACATCAGAAACCTAGAATAGAATATTTTCCATGTCCGTGCATCCATGGATCAGGATGTTGGTCAAAACTGACAAT
>CAIGRF010180201.1:2126-23412 GCA_903798235.1 Fraxinus ornus
CTCGACTTGTAGCTAAAGGCCTCACCCAATAACCTGGCCTAGACCATGAGGAAACATTTTCACCTGTTGCTAAATTGGTTATAGTGAAAACTCTCCTAGCTGTTGCAGCTCAAACATAATACGAAGCTAATTTTATACATTCTATCACAAAGTTTTAGGCAATCAAGATCCGAGTACTATTTATTCAGCAAATAAGACTGTGATCCTTATCTATGTATATGATATTATCATAGGTGTCAATGTCTTATCTTACATAGAGTAGTTCAAAAAAGGGATTGAATGAACAATTCGGACTAAAGGACTTGGGGATTCTGAAGTATTTTCTAGGACTTGAGGGGATAAGAACTTCAAAAGGCATATCTATTCGTCAAAGGAAATATGCACTGGAGATATTGCCAGATGCTGGTTATCTTAAAGCCAAACCAACAAATAGTTATATATCGCATAACTTGATGCTGAGCAAGAATGGAGGGGAAATAATTGCAGATGCAAGTATATACTGGAGGCTAGTGGGAAGGATTGATTATATACTTGACAATAACAAGGCCTGATTTGTCATATGCAACGCAGGTTCTTACTCAGTTTCTTCGGTCACCAAAACAGCTTCATTTAGAAGCGGCTCATCATGTGTTGAGATACTTGAATGGTACATTTGGACAATGCTTATTCTTTGAAAGCAAATCTGATTTACATATCAAATGATTCTATGATGCAGATTGGGCAGCATGTTCAGATATAAGAAGATCTATTATTGGTTACTACATATTTCTGGGGAATTTACTAGCATTTTGGAAATCTAAGAAGCAACACATGGTTTCAAGATTCTCAACTGAAGCGGAATATCGATCTATGACAGCTACAGTTTGTGAATTGAGCTGGTTGAAGAATATACTCAATGACTAAGTGTTATACTTATTAATGCAACATTATTATTTTGTAATAATCAATCTGCCATACATATAGCCAATAGTCCTCTATTTCATGATAGAACAAAACACATAGAAATCGATTCCATCTTGTAAGGGATAATGTGCAAGCAAGAGAAGTGGAGTTGTTGCATATGGTGTCATAAGATCAAGTGACAGATTTGCTAACTAAGCCTTAGGGACTCAAATCATTGTTAAACAAGATGTGAATATTAAACGTACATTCTCCATCTTGAGAGAGAGTGTTGAGCCACATTAGCATATAGATATTTAAGTCTTTATACATTTTTCTTTTTGTTTTAAGAGTTAGTTAGTCGCAGTCATGTACATATATGTATTGGTACACTTCAGATCAGTTTGAGTAGAAATAACAGAAGTTCCCGCCACTTTTCTCCCTTCTTTCAATTCTAGAGTTTTCTTCGATGCAAACTTATCACTTACCGTCTAAGAATTGAAACACAAAAAACCATTAAAAAAATCGAAGCATTCACATGAAATTAATGATAAAAAGATTTTTGCATTTAACTCATGTTTGATGGTTGTTATATTTTGAATAGTATTTTTTGGAGGATGTGTGGTTAAAATATACAAAAAAGTTTTAAATTTACGTGCAGATTATTTTATTGTCTGAACGACATATTGAAAAAGAGTATGAAAAATAAAGAACTATAATTTAGCCATTGTTTCATCATTATTATTTCAATTTTTTTTTATGTAATCATTTTCAGAGGGTGTGTGTTAGAGATTAAAATCAGATTAAAATTGAAAATATAGTCGTTATTGTTGACTTTTATTAGACGAGTGAGACCCAATAACGGCCATATTTTCAATTTTAATCGGATTTTAAGCCGTACCAAACAGGCCGTCAATATGTCGTTTACTTAATAAAATATTTTTTTTATGTAATTTTAAAATTTATCCCTGTTTTTTAATGATGCCTCCTCCGTAAAATTAGTATTCAAAACTGTCCATTTTACCGAAATCGTTGTCAGGGGAGAGAGTCAAACAAGGGCTTAGCTGATCGACGAACACTTTTTGTGTTTCTTTGTTTCATTTCGATTCCCATTGATTGACAGTAGTAGATTACCCTCGTAACTAGATCTGAGTTCTTGGGATATAAGGATGCCGGTAGCAGCTTCTGCTATTTACTTCCTCAATCTTCGTGGTGATGTTCTCATCAATCGCCTCTATCGTGATGATGTCGGGTCAGCATCCCCTATCCTTTTGTTTTCCCTTTTATATACATGCATATATAAATATTAATTTCTGGAGTATATTGAAATTGGATGGAAATAAATCTAAATTTCCTTGTCTTTTGCTTTCATTTCAAATATAAGCCTCTAATTTCATGTAAAAATGACAAATAGGTAACAAAATATAGAGTTTTATGCACCTTTCGTAGGCTTTATGAAGTTAAATAACAAGAGATGTGATTACGGGTTAATTCGTAAGATAATTTAGTCTGGTGAAAAGTAATCTGAGTTACTACATATAGGAGAACCCTCTAATTTTTGGGATAAAAAATTAAAGTTCTCTAGAAGTTAAACATTCAACAATGTATAATGTCAAATTATCAACTACTATTTGGAGTTCTTCTAATACCATTTCCTCTGTAGTAGTTTTTTCCAATTCTAATAAGTTTCAGTTTCTGACACGATGATCGATTTATTACTCAAATTTGACTGAAATTTAGTTCTTCACATGCTTGGTTCGAGTACTCAAATGAAAGAATCAATGGTCTTATTAATGTGACACCTTATTTGGTAAAGTTTTTTAGACTAAAGAAGAGATCCTCGATGGAGAAGAGTAGGAGAAAATTCCTGTTTGTTTTTATTAGAAGTTACAGAAGAAAGGCTTTAAATACTATCCAACAATTGGTCTCTTGTTTGGAGCTTGCAAGTTTTGAAAGTGGTAGTGGTATACTGTTTTGTTCTAAAGTTATAGAAGAAAGGCTTTAAATACCATCCAACAATTGGTCTCTTGTTTGGAGGTTGTAAGTTTTAAAACTGGAAGCAGTATACTGTTTTGTTAGTTCTGCGGATTGTATATCTCTGTCATTTCCTTAAAACAGTTTTGATGTGATAGTTCTCATTGACAAGCACCTACCGAACTATCCTTTATGTTTTACTCTTTTGACCCTTGGGAAAATGAAGCTGTTGAGCACTGAACAGTTATCCCATTTGTCTTCGTCTTTCTTTAGAAAACTTTCATATCAGTGTTCACCAATTCTCTTTTCTTTACATTATCTTCATTCAAATGCACTGTTAACATGGTTAACTCAATGTTAAATTCGATAGCATGATTTCAAGAAAACTACTCGACCAAGTTGCCTAAAGAGTTTAGATTCTTTTCTAGAGTTTGCTTCTGTTTGTTTAATTTCTAGCCCTCGATGAATATGTTTCTCCATCCCTCTAGTGTTTGCTCTCTCTCTCTCTGTTATTGATGTCAGGCATTACTCTTCTGTAAATGCCAATTAGTGCAACGTCTTTAAGGCTGTATTTGTTTTGAGGGGAAGAGGAGAAAATTTAAAACTTAATACTTTTAGAAACTCAATACGTGATGCAATTACTGAACATTTCCTTCCCTACTGCTCCAGAAGTTTCAATTTTCTCCTCTTCCCTTTCTCAAAACTGAAGGGAGATGGTTTCTTGAAATTACTTTTATATCGGTTTCTTGAAATTACTCTTTTATCAGTTTCTTGAACTACAATGATTGTCTCATTTTGGGCTTCATTTAATTGCATTTATTTAACTAAATTTCTCTATGATGTAATGCTTTGTAGTCTTACTGTTTGTTTCATGAAATTAATCAGAGGCAATATGGTGGATGCTTTCCGAACGCATATAATGCAAACAAAAGAACTTGGCGTTTGTCCTGTGCGGCAGATTGGTGGTTGCTCTTTCTTTTACATGAGGATCAGCAATGTCTACATCGTGATTGTTGTCAGCAGCAATGCTAATGTTTCTTGTGCATTCAAGTTTGTTGTTGAGGTATCCTTAATGCTGAAACATATAATTCTGACCCAGACACGTGCTTGAAAATAAATTTTTCATCCTATTATGGTTAGTTTGCTTGAAGGGATTTTTGTGGTTTCGAAAATCTTAGTAATATGTATGCTCAGTAGGAGAAATGAAGATGCTATGATGCTATAGTCATCTTTTAGTTTTAGGCATCATTGGCCAAACCAGATTCTATGAATGGAAATACAGCTAATTACAGCTATTTTTCCACTCCCTGTCATTATTCCCACCTTACTAATACATGAATAGAAAATAGGTCTTGGTAGCCCTTTGGTAAGACCATCGTCTAATTGTTTGGTGTTAGAACCAAATGGAATACAAATTTGTTTGCTTTCAATCTTTTTTTTCGATAAAATGCCCTTCAACATGTTTGGTCCTATCGTGATACATAGGTTTGTGAGCAATGCTACATTGCAGATTTGTTATCACAGTGTAGCATCATTTCATCGTCTTGAACAAATCGTTATCAATATCTTTAACCACAACGAGTCACCTATTTCTTGAGCCATTGCTCTGAATTTAGCTTTAGCACTTGATCTTGCCACCATATTTTGTCCTTACTTCTCCAAGTAACTAAGTTCCCGCCAACAAATGTACAATAACCTGATGTGGACCTTCGGCCATTCATAGAACCAGCCCATGTTGATCAACATGTATATAAGCTTCAACCTGAAGATCCAATCAACATCCATATGAGCTTCAACTTGAAGATAATGATTCTTTGAGAAGAGCACACATTTGCCTAGAGAATGTTTAGATATTGTAGAATTTTCAAAAAAAACTCCACGTGAACTTCACAAGGAGACGCATAAATTTTCTTACATTGTAATTGCAAATGCAATGTGATATCTAATATTAGCCAAATATACTAACTTACCAAGCAATCTTTGGTATCGACCTCTATCAACTGCATTACTATCGAAAGTGGCACCTAAATTATTAGTAGGATCAATTGGCGTATCTTCTGGTTCGCAACCTGACATGTTTGTTTCTTTGAGAACATACTTCTTTTGAGAAAGAAATATTCATTTACTCGACCTTGCCACTTCAATTCTCAAAACATATCTTATAGTTCCCAAATCTTTAATTTCAAACTCTTTAGCTAGCATCCCCTTGGGTCTTTCTCATTTCATCAACATCATTTCTAGTGACAATAATATCATCAATGTAGACAATGAGAACAATGATTTGCTCTTTTTAATATGTTGAAACATTATATGATTACCTTGACTCTAGGTATACTGACGCAAACAAATTGCTTTAATAAATCTTTCAAACCAAGCTTTGAGTGACTGATTTAGTCTGTACACAGACTTCTTTAGTTTATACACTTTTACCATATCTTCGAATCTAGGAGGCATCTCTATATGCACTTCCTCTTTTAGATTATCATACTGTTCAAGATGCCAATCTAGATTATCTACAAGGGAAAGAACTCTCATTGAGTTCATTTTTGCAATAGAGCAATCGATCCTATGAGTTTATGTAAATCCCTTTGCAGCATGTTTTGCCTTATATGTGTCCTATCAACTTTATGCTTTATTGTAAACACCCCTTTAGGTTTCAACTTTATCTTGTACACATTCAAGAGGAGTTATAGGAACCAGAGAAGAAGGTGGATAAGATTGAGGATCCTCATAAACGATTGCATAATCTTTTGGCATAATATGTGTAACTTTAGATAGAGAAACCTTGAGAATAGAAACAATAGGTTTTTCATGGGAATATGAAAAACTCAGGATTACTTGGTAATAGAGACTTTACAAGAGGGCAAGAAGAAAGAAAAGTCCAAAAACGATCTTTAACATCTTGACTCTCCCTCTGAAGTGAAGTTTTTGCAAAGAAAGTACTCCCAAAGGTGGTAGCATCCATGGACACTAGTTTTTCATGTTGGAGGATGAAAACACTTCTACCCTTTTAAGTAGAAGAATATCCCAAGCAAACACATCTAAGAGCTTTGGGATCTAATTTTCAATGATTTTGCATTGCACATGAACAAAAGCTATAAAACCAAAAACTTTGGTTGAGAGAGCTAAAAAATGATCTTTTGGCATAATATGTGGAACATTAGATAGAGAAACCTTGAGAATAGAAACAATAGGTTTTACATGGGAATATGAAAAACTCAGGATTACTTGGTAATAGAGACTTTACAAGAGGGCAAGAAGAAAGAAAAGTCCAAAAACGATCTTTAACATCTCGACTCTCCCTCTGAAGTGAAGTTTTTGCAAAGAAAGTACTCCCAAAGGTGGTAGCATCCATGGACACTAGTTTTTCATGTTGGAGGATGAAAACACTTCTACCCTTTTAAGTAGAAGAATATCCCAAGCAAACACATCTAAGAGCTTTGGGATCTAATTTTCAATGATTTTGCATTGCACATGAACAAAAGCTATAAAACCAAAAACTTTGGTTGAGAGAGCTAAAAAATGTGAGGACAAATATTTGTCTTTGAGAGTGTCGTTAGGTGTTTTGAATTCCAAGATCTTTAGGAATCGACATGATAAACATTAAAGATCTAGTTATTTCAAGGTGGCACTATTTTTCCTCTCAGCTATCCGATTTTGTTGAGGCGTGTCAACAGAAGAAGAGTGATGAACAATCCCATGGTTTGTGATATATGAGCAAAGAATTTGAGAAAAAATACTCTTTTATTGTCAATTTGAAGGATTTGAAGACACACATGAAAGTGGGTCTTAATCATATGATGAAAAAGTTGAAATTTTGTTGTTTCAGTTTTTTCTTTAAGCAAATAGACTCAACTAACTTGAGTATGATAATCGGCGAATATAATAAACCATCTTGCCCTAGAGATATTATTGACACGAGATGGACCTCAAAGATAATTATGAATCAATGAAAAAGGTTGTCTTTATAAATTTGTGCGAAAATGAGCTCGATGATGTTTAGATAAACTCACATACTTTACATTGAAGATTCAGGATGTCCTTATTTTTGGAAAGAATAGAAAACAACATTTATATGGAAAGCTTGATGGCCAAACCTTTATGTCAAAACTCAATTTCTTGTTTTGAAGTAGATATAGAAGAACTCAATTGTGCATGAGATATATTTCTTGAACTATTAGATTCACTTTTGAATTAGTGAATTCCATATATCTCCTTTCTAATGTCAAATATCTTCCCTGTGCACACATCCTAAAATTCATAGTAATCAGTAAAAACCTTGCAACACAAGTAATAGTTTTAGTGATATTGTTAATTGAAAGAAGATTGCATGGCAATTTCAGAACACGTAGAGTCGAGTGAGCAAATGCAAAAAGTGATGAGATAATGACATGTTGAAACTGATAAAAGAGGAAGCAAAATTGGGTTAGAAGGTGATTGATAAATAAGTCGACAAACAGGAATTCAATTGTGTAAAAACTCTCCGAAATAGGATTAAAAGATGCAAGAAATGGTCTAAATCCGTGTAAAATGGTCAGAAAAATATATCTGCCAAAAAACAATTGAACCTGATTAACAAACATCTGAACTAGCCTCGAAAACATTCTAACTGGACTGAAAATAGGCTGAACTTGACTTAAAATTGCTGAACCTCTATGAGATGTGCTGAACTGGTTTCAAAATAGGCTGATCCGACCTCAAAGTAGGCTGAATTGCTCTGAAATTCTGGACTGCAGTCTCTAAACATTTTTTCAGCAATTAAGTACACAGAAAACAGAATTTCGGCATAAATCTGTGGGTAAGAAGACCAAAAAATCTGGAGATTTGAGCCGGAAAACAAATTAGCAGGTGGCCTGCTGCAGCCTGCAATACCATGTTGGAAGAAAGAAAAGAGAACATAAGTAATTTATTACTTTATTAATTTGTACAGTTTAAATACATGTGCTACACAATTATAGAAGAAAAGAAATAAATGGTCTAATCAACATATATACAATCACCATAAGTCTGTCTAATCTGTAGCTAAACAATCCCCATGAGTGCTCCATAATCTACTCCCATTTAAGGCACAATTATTGACCCAACCAGATACTATGAACCTCGACAGATTCTGTGAATGTAAATACAGCTATGTTTCCACACTTTCTATTTATAAATTAAACCATTTTTAAATTCTTCCCAAAAGGAGGCTAAGTCAGTGCTTTTCTTGATGAAATTTTTGACTGTGCTTATTATAGAACATATCTCTTATGTTATTTGACCCTTCTATCAACTTTTTTGGCAGGCAGTTGCATTGTTTAAATCTTATTTCGGTGGTGCTTTCGATGAAGATGCTATCCGCAATAATTTCGTTTTAATATATGAACTGTTGGATGGTATGCTACCTTGAGAGTATTTACTAGATCTTGTTTTATGGATACCAAACTTCTTCTTTTGTGTTTAACTTCTAATGAAAATGGAAGTATATGAGCTGTCAAATTTGACTTAGAACGAAATATTTTTTTCTTAATGTCATTGTCAAGATGTATATTATGGCCTTGTTTGGTGTAACTAAAAATCAGATTTTTAGTAGATTTTGACGATAATTGATGAAATGTGTGGCTGAAAAAGTTGGTGGGTATGATTAAAATTAATTGTTGATTTTGATTTAGAGTTTTATCAAATTTTTAAGCAACAACAAACATAGGCTATCACTCTGCATCCCCTCTTCTCTTATGAGGGGTACATTTAGTACCTATAAGGGTCATGTTTTTTGAAACATAATTTACCTTTGTCTTCTTAGCTGTATGTGCTAGTCTACATTTAGCATCAATCGGCACAAAATGCTCACATCAATGTGTGCATGTTAGATCTGTTGGCTGTGATCTTATGTACACTTTAATGAAAGTATAATTCTGCATGTAAAAGGCTATTTTACTTATTAGGTCACTCAAAAGTGCTTGCAGAGGCGGTTGCACCAGTGTAATGTTTTCTCTAATCCTTTAATAAGAGTATACTTTTCCATTTGAATTGCAGAAATAATGGATTTTGGTTACCCTCAAAACCTTTCACCTGAAATCTTGAAGCTTTACATAACTCAGGAAGGTGTACGCTCACCATTTTCATCCAAGGTATATGTTTGACATGACTCCCCATTTTTTACGTAACAATGGAAATAACAATTTGAAAAGACACATAATTCTAATTTATTTATAATCTTGAATTTCGACGGGAGGACTATTGATTGATATTACACTCCTTATGATGGATATTACAACCCGTCAATCCTATTTTACTCGCTTATTTTAGGCATTAACTGAAAAGGCATACATTATTTTATATGGTTATTATAATCCTAAACTACTCATTTCAGGCGTAATTAGAAAGCATAATATTAGCCCCTGTTTGACACACATTAAAATTCTCATTCTCATTCTTCTACTCATTTTCAACCACACATTCTTCAATAAAATAATATTTTCTATCACATCTATAACTTTTCCTTTTTTTTCAACCACACATTCTACATCAATTTATTATTTCAAAATACATTCTTCCAAAATAATATTCATCAAACACATTCTTAATTTATTTTCTTTTATATTACTATTAGTCTCCAAGGACTAAGGTTAGAGCAATTTTACATACATATAAGACTACTGTTTTTGAACGAGTCAGGCATTAACTATTATATTTACAATTATTGAAACTTCTCTCAGTGTGTCTCTCACTAGAATTTCTCAAATTTCCTCTATTGTATTTACAATCGTTGAAACTTCTCTCAATGTGTGTCTCACTAGAATTCTCCCATTTCCTCTACAATTATCCTCTCCTCTCCTTTCTCTCTGTTGTGTTCCACTGTGGTCCATCAACTATCCTGACTTCTTTTGCCTTGCCAACAAAAAACAGCCTGCAGACAAACCAGTTCCGAATGCTACTTTGCAAGTAACTGGTGCTGTTGGTTGGCGAAGGGAAGGTCTTGTCTATAAGAAGAATGAGGTAGCCTCTCCCCACCTATACTATTACTGTAGCAATCTACAAGTATTTCAATTTATATATACTGGATTAAGTTATAATTCTTGACAGGTATTTCTTGATATCATCGAAAGTGTTAATCTTCTTATGTCTTCTAAAGGTAAAATATCATGTTTACGAATAATTTAGTTGATGCATTTCTACTCATGTTTCTCTTTTATAGTCGACAATTTCACCTTTGTTTCCTTGTTTCCCATTTGACAATTTTAGGTAGTGTTCTACGTTGTGATGTAACTGGGAAGATTCTCATGAAATGCTTCCTTTCTGGAATGCCTGACTTGAAGTTGGGCTTGAATGATAAAATTGGACTGGAGAAAGAGTCGGAGATTAAGTCTCGTCCTACTAAAAGGTGGCTTCTAATTAATCTGTTGAATCCAGCTATCCAGTTTACTGATTTGGTTGTGTGAAGGTCAACGTTAAATGAAATGACCAATGCCAGCATAGGAATGTAGTATACCATTTGTTTTCTTGAATCATAAGAGAATAGTTAATGCAGGGATGGTCTATGATACTCGGACTCGCATGCGGGTATATATCTAAGTATTGGGTCTTTTATTTTCTAAAATATAGGATACGGGAATATAGCTAAAAATAGTCCAAATTTCGGGCAGGGGTACGCGTGTACGCCTTTCACACTATATTTTTTTTTCTAGAAATTCACATGTAAAAAGTTAAATAATAATTAAGTCGTAAATTGTTAAAAAATAGAACGCGTCTCTTAAAACCAGCTAAAAACTTATACTAAAAGTCAAACTCCTAAAACAACATAAAAATTACATGACAAAAGTACAAAATTAAAATATAAGTTAAAAATGACATAATTAATTACAATTGCTATATCCACTTGAAAATTGAAGGATCTGTCTCATATTTCATACTCATGTCGTGTCGTGTCCACATGGGTACGTCGACTGGAATGCCAACTCCGAGCATCACAAGGCCACTGTATATTACTCCATCACTTTTGAAGCTCTACGAGTATAAGAGTGGAAGTGCCGAAGTTTGTGAGATCTAGGCCAAAATGCTTAGGCCTCGTTCGGTAGGGATTAAAATCCAATTAAAATTGAAAATATGGCCGTTATTGAATCCACCCGTCTAATAAAAGTCAACAATAACGGCTAATTTTTCAATTTTAATCCGATTTTAATCTCTACCGAACGGGCCCTTAATGATTTGAAGTTTGTGTCACTTTCTTCTTGTGTTGTGCCCTATGATGCTCGGACTCTTTAGTTTGGACTATGTACCTATATTGACACAACATGTCATCAGTATGGGTATGGATCTCATATCGGAATTGCAGGACGCCCTGGTGTGAACACTGTCGTAGGTTGGGACATAAAGAAGACACATGTTGGGAAATTCACGGAAAACCCACGGATTGGAAACCAAGGAAAAATACTAGGAGCAGGGGGTATTAAGTCGAAACCGCAAGTAACCAAAATTCTAGTGGTGCTTTCAATTCGGAACAACCAGCTTTATCAAATGATCTCAAACCTTTAAAAATCTGGTCTACAGTCCCCTAAAGGTCCATCTAGTACTCTTGCTCACAAAGGTAACTTTTTTAGAGCTTTAAGCATTTCACGATCTAAAACCACCTGGATTGTTGACTCCGGTGGGTCCGATCACATGACGGACTCACATCACTTATTCTCTTCATACACTACCTGTGCGGGAAATATTAAAGTCAAATTGTAGATGGATTACTCTCATGTGTTGCAGGAAAAGGGAGTATTTGAATCTCTAAGTCCATAACACTGCAATCTGTGCTTCATGTCCCAAATTTGTCTTGTAATCTTGTTATCTGTCAGTTAATTGCCTAAAAGTTCTAATTGTTCTGCTAACTTCTTTCCATCTTGTTGTTTCTTTAAGGACCTTTCATCGGGGAAAACGATTGGAAGTGCTAAGGAGTTTGAGGGATTATACTATTTTGAGGAAGCTGAAATGAGTAAATCAAGTCATCTTTTAGGCTGTAATTCTGCATCTACCTCTAAGGATAGTGAACTTTTGTTATGGCACAATAGATTTGGTCGCCCTAACTTAAATTACTTGAAGCATGTATTATCTTCCATTTTCATTAATAAAACTTCTGTTGAGATTCAATGTGAAAGTTGTGAATTTGCAAAACATAAGTGTACATCCTTTCTAGCCTCTACATACAAACCGTCTAAACCTTTTGCCATGATTCACCGTGACTTATGGGGCCCTTCTCGCTACCCTAATTGTACCCAAACGAAATGGTTTGTCACATTTATAGACGACCACACTAGGGTATGTTGGGTTTACCTCCTAAAAGAAAAAAGCGGATGTCTGCTTGGTCTTTATAAATTTTCACTCTATGATTCAAACCCAATTTCAAACACCACTCCAAATTTTGTGTACTGACAATGGCACAGAATATTTCAATATTACATTATAGGACTATCTAAAAAATCATGGGATAATCCACCAAAGCTCATGTGTTCACTCTCCCCAACAAAATGGGATTACTGAACGGAAAAATAGACATCTACTCGAAGTTGTATGTGCTCTAATGTTCACTACAAATTTGCCAAAACTTCTCATCAATCGAATGCCTAGCTGAACTCACTCTTTTGACTTACCCATACAAAGACTCCAAAACCACTTCCCAGCTTCCTGCCTCACTTCCAATCTACCTCTCAAGGTATTTGGAAGTACTGCTTTTGTACATATCTACTCCCATCTTAGAAATAAACTTGAACCACGTGCAATTAAATGTGTGTTTCTTGGATACTCACCTACACAAAAAGGCTACAGGTGCTTTAACCCTTCCAACAAAAGAATCTACGTCAGCCTGGCGTAACCTTCTTCGAGAACGCACCTTACTACAACAAACCTCATCTTTCGGGGGAGTATATAAGGGAAGATGATCGGTTCCCAAATCGGGAATTCTTAAGTGTTGACCTTTCCCCATCTGAATTAGTACATACAGAATCGGTCAATCCACCTCCTAATGTGCCATATATAGGAGGAAACTTGAATTCAAGGGGAGATGTCGAAAAACATAGTGACAGAGAGATACTGGTTTACTCAAGGAAGCTAAAATCAAGGTATAAGGGAACTCTTACATCTGAGTCACCAAGAGAGTCGGAACCAGTGATAGAACCTGAGGAGAATCCATCCAATGAATCTTCGGATTTGAATCTACCCATTGCTATCAGAAAACAAACTCGGTCATGTACTCTCCATTCTATCTCAAAATTTATATCTTATAATGCTATATCTACAAAGTTTCGTACTTTTACTGCTAACATTCATACAGCAGAAATACCACCGAATATTCAGGAGGCCTTGAAATCACCCAAATGGAGAAAAGCAGTAATAGAGGAAATGAATGCTTTGAAGTAAAACAAAACTTGGGAAGTGGTAGACCTACCGAAAGGAAAAAAGCCTGTAGGCTGCAAATTGGTCTTTAACATAAAGTACAAGGCAAATGGGACAGTAGAATGCTATAAAGCACGTCTAGTTGCCAAAGGATACACACAAACCTATTGCATCGACTACACTGAAACATTTGTACCCGTGGCAAAACTCAATACAGTTCGAGTCCTCTTTGTTGTTAGCAATAAATTTAGACGGGCCACTTTAACTAGACATTAAGAATGTTTTTCTTAATGGTGAACTAGAAGAAGTTTGTATGACAGCACGACCAGGCTTCAACAAGAATAAGGAAAATCAAGTGTGTAAACTGAAGATACCTTTATATGGGCTCAAACAGTCACCTAGAGCATGGTTCGATAGATTTGCAAAGGTATTAAAAAGTCCAGGATACCGGCAAGGGCAGTCAGATCACACAATGTTCTTCCAACAATCCAGAGATGAGACAAAGACTATCCTAATTGTATACGTGGATGATATAATCCTACAGGGGATAACATAACTGAAATGGAAAGACTAAAGAGGTGTTTAGTCACTGAATTTGAGGTAAAAGACCTAGGACAAATGCGATACTTTTTAGGGATGGAGGTTGCAAGATCAAAGAAGGGTGTTAGTGTTTCCTAAAGGAAATGCATTCTCGACCTTTTATTCGAAACCGGCATGCTGGGATGCAAACTAAGCGACACACCTATCGAGGCAGGAAAATTGTCAAAGACATGGGGAACTCAGTAGAAATAGACAAATATTAGAAACTGGTTGGAAAGTTAATCCATCTCTCGCACACTAGACCTGACATAACTTTTGCAGTAAGCATGGTAAGCCAGCATATGCATTCTCCCAAAGAGGCTCGCTTGGAGGCAGTATATAAAATCCTCATATATCTAAAAGGCACCGCTGGAAAAGGACTGTTCTTCGAGAAAAACAAATGGAAAGGAATAGAAATATTCACTGGTGCTGACTGGGCTGGATCAACAGAAGATAGGAGGTCTACTTCAGGCTGCTGTAGCTTTGTATAGGGAAATTTGGTAACTTGGAGAAGTAAGAAATATAATGTAGTGGCACAAAGTAGTGCAGAAGCTGAATTTAGAGCAGTTGTATATGAAATCTGTGAAAGTTTATGGATAAAGAAACTTTTGGAACAACTGAAAGTTGGAATGGAATTTCCAATCAAACTATATTGTGACAATAAAGCAGTGATCGACATTTCTCTCAATCCAGTGCAGCACGATAGAACCAAACATGTAGAAGTTGACAATCAAGGAAAAAGTGGATGAATGAATTATTTGCATGAAATATATTCCAACAAAAGAGCAAACGGCAGATATCTTCACCAAAGGGTCAACCAGACAAATGTTTGACGACTTTTACCGCAAGTTGAACTTGGTCAACATCTATAGTTCAACTTGAGGGGGAGTTTAGAAAACATCCAAATATGGAAGAATATCATTAGATTGGAATTATGATTGATTAGGAAACTTGTATATTAGGATAAATTGGCAGTTTATTTGTTTTCCTTATTAGGCAGAATATTTTTTCCTTTTTCTCTTCCAACATTGTATTATAAATTGATTGTATTATAGTTGAAATCAAGATATGAGAAATTATTCCAACCGTGTCTTCATGAACTCTTTGAAATATAGTATTCTAGACAATCTGTGACAAGGTGTGCTATGTATCACTCAGTATTTCAATACTCTCACCTGTCATTGACAACAAACTCCATGAATAGTGAACATGGGGAGAATTTCATGTTCTAAGGGGGGGCTGTAAAGTAATGGGACGCAGTAAAATATAACTCAAACTGTGAAAATAGAGCTGAACTCTTTAAGCTAAAAGAGTATTCTACACTAAGTGACAAGGAGCACTATGTATCACTTAATATTTTAGTACTCTCACCTGTCATTAACAACTAGATATGTTTGAAG
This sequence comes from Fraxinus ornus, assembly GCA_903798235.1. NCBI lineage: Eukaryota > Viridiplantae > Streptophyta > Magnoliopsida > Lamiales > Oleaceae > Fraxinus > Fraxinus ornus. Next base: position 17,315 of record CAIGRF010180201.1, read on the forward strand.
ACACAAAATGGACTATACTGGAGATGGTATCAAATACAAGAAAATTGTTGAGAAAGAATCTTTTGAGTTTTTGTTGTGTCTCATTAAAAACTAGGAGTGAGTGGGAGAATTCTTGGAACTAACCACTACCATCTATTCAAGAAGCATTCTCTGAAGTCTGAAGAGAGGGGAGCAAGAGAACAAGAAGAAGGTTATGATGGGAAATCAAACCACCTCGGTCACGCTTGAAAGTTCATCTCTTCTCTCACGGAGTCAGTGTAAGGCAACAAAAACTGAACAAAAAATGGCAGGCCATGGTGCAACTACTGTTGAACACAAGGACATGAAAGAGATACATGCTGGAAGTTGAATGGCAAACTTGCTAATTGGGAGCCATCAAAACCACCTCCACAATGTTAAAACCGTGGTTTCGTAGCTATTGGAAATGAGCATCTACCTTCTGAAGAACCACTCTTCAACAGTAAGAGCAATTAGACTCCTTTAGTAGATATTTTCTCAACTTAGTTCATTTGGCACTATCATTGGAACTGGTTCCATTGAAAAAAAATTTAAGGGGCTATTTTCTTTGTGTTTCAGTTTTGTGTTTTTGAGTTTTGAATTCATTTTTTGTTTTGTGTTTTGAGTGTCTGTTTTGAAATTTCTGAAAATGTGTTCTTTTTGTTATTCTGAAAAACTGTTTCTGAAAACATAAAAATGGAAAACGCGTTTACTTTGAAATCTAATTTTAGTTTGATTATAATTAAAACACTCAAAACGGCAAATTTGTCGTTTTGAGTTTTCTTTGTAAATTTTTAACTTGTTTTCAAAAACGCGTTTTCGGAAGTGGGAAAGAGAATGCGTTTTCACTGTTTTGGAAAATCGAAAACAAAAAACGGCTTGAAAACGGTATAGAGAACATGCCCTAAATTCTTAAGTGCACTTAATGTCAAAATGCAAAATTCATGTTCCGGGACAATTGACTCAGGTGCCAATGATCACCTGATTGGGAATGCAAGTATATTCCACACTAATAGGCCTTGCTTTGAAAACTATAAGGATTGAATAACTGGTTGATATAGGTTCTATTGTTCCCTCAAAGAACCTAATTTTAAAATCTGTTATGTTGGTTCCAAATATAACTTGTAATTTTTTGTCGACCATAAACATACAGAGGACCTAGACTGTGTTGCTAAATGTTTTCCCACATATTGTGAATTTCAGGATTTAGTTTGGGGAAGATGATCGCCAATGCTGAGTGTGCAAGTCTCTACTTGAATCTCTTGGAAAACGTACTCAAGATATAAGTTATGCCTTAGTAATCCAGTCCAATACAATTTTTAATTTAGCTGTTAGTAATAATGACAGTGCAATCATGTTGCGGCACTATAGATTAGGTCATGCTAGCTTCTTGCTCGTAGAAAACTTTTTTTCCTTCATTATTGAACAATAAAAATCAGAAATTTTTTCAGTGTAAGATTTTTCAAATATCTAAATGTGTTTGAAACACATCCAAGACCATACTAGAAAGATTCTCCATTGGTAATTCAAAATAAAGAAATAAAGAATATAAATATAGGCGCAAATGCGGGAAGGGGCCCCAATACTCTTTCCTTCAGGAGGAGACTAGTCTCATTACTTCCCATTGGGCGCTCTAATAGAGCATCTCAACCATTTTCAATCATTCTTCGTAGAGATATTTGGGACCATCTAGAGTAAATAATGTGAAATAGCTCTATGGTTTGCGTCCTTTATTGATGGCCGCACTAGAACTACTCGGATATTCCTAGAAAGAAAAATTAGGAGCTGTCAAATTCTTCAAAAACTTCAACTCCATGTTCTACACAATTCTAGAACATGATTTAGTTTCTTAGAATTAACAATGCAAAGGAATATTTCAACTCTATTATCAGGATTAACTAGTAAATAATGGCATAATACATCAAAGCTTGTATGTAGACACTGCACAAGAAAATGGAATTGTGGAAAGTAAATATAGGAGTCGTCGGGGCTATCATGTTCACAAACTATATTCTGAACACTTCTGGGAAGAAGCAATTCTTATTGCTACATATCTTGTCAATAGAATACCATCTAGGATCCTAAATTTATAATCGCTGTGTCCGTCATTAAACTCGGGTAATCTCCACATACCTTTAAAAGTCTTTGGTTGCTCTGCTTTTATCCATGTTCACCAACAACATAGAAGCAAACTTGACTACAGAGCATTAAAGTGTCTATTCGTTGATTATTTTCTTAATAAAAGGGTTACAAATGTTCGCGAAACTCGTGTTTCAAGGGAGAATTCAGTTACTCGAGAATATAAGTTTTGGCAAAATAGGATACAATTTGGCCTAACTTCATCAATGTGCCAGCATAAATTACCAGGGAAAAATCACCTGTTTGATGCCAAATGGATCTTTCAATGTTAAGTACAAAGCTCATGGAAGCGTAGATTGATATAAAACGAGGTTGATTGCTAAAGGTTTGAACGTATGGGGATTGAAGATCAAAAGACTTGCGCTTGTGGCCAAACTCAACACTATCCGAGTTCTATTGTCCTTGGAAACTAATTTAGATTGACCTCTTCACAAGTTGGATGTCAAAAATACATTTCTCAATGGAGGCTTGGAAAATGAAGTTTATATGGAAATTCCTCCATGAATCGAAACTAAATACAAGGATAGCGAAGTTTATAAACAAAGAAGTTTTTTGTACGACCTCAAGAAATCTTCAAGGACTTGGTTTGAAAGGTGCACAAAAGCAATAAAAAGCAAAGTGTATCCTCAATAGCAGTTAGATAATACGTTGTCTACTAAACACTTACTGTCACGCGTTTTCTATAACGTGATTTATACCGTAAGTGTATGTTGTCAAGTTTTGTAATATAATAATGGAGTTAGAGTGTCGAACCTACATGGATCGTAATTCAAATTTCTACTAAGTACTATAATTATATAGCATCTATTTTATCTAGATGAATGAATTTTATAATCAATGTTTTTTAAACTAATATGGTGACGAATTCAACAATTAAATGCAAGCTAGAAGAATAATCTAGTGAGAAAGCTTAGGGTTATGATTTCACCTTCTAATCAATTTTTCAAAGTTTATAAGCAAGAATATCAAAGTAATTTTACTCTCTCTCGAGTGCCGAGTAAAATCTATTCCTATATTTCAATTCCAATATCTCTATTCTGAATTAAAATATAGAATTTATCAAATTCATGATTCTTAAATGGAACATGCTTCAAAGGAATTATACTTCCTCTTTTAACCTTTAATTTTCTACGTTGTGTTATTCTTATGATCACGCTTAAACTCCCCTCTCTCGAGTACCGAAATTGACTAGTATCAAATCATTCAATCAGTGGCCAATTAATTGAAAGCATTAAAATCATAACATAAATAAACATATGCGAAAAATCTAATAGAAATAACTAAAATTAATCAATCAATATTCTTAAGTTTTTGGCTACAATCAAACCCTAGATAATAAATTTAGCTCATGATGTCATCTATGAAAATACTAAAATTCATATAAAATGACATAGGGAAGAGAATAGAAAAACNCTATGAAACACTAAAAGTCATATAAAAAGACATAATGAAGAGAATAAAAAAACTAGGATGTAGAGCTTCAATTTCTTCTCTTGTTCTTGAATCTCTTGATATTTTTCCTCCTTGCCTTCTTGAAGAATTTTGTTGAATTCCCCCTTGCCTCTTGAGTCGGTCTCCCCCCTTAGAATTAGGTTTTAAAGGTTGTATTTATAGTATTTTGAAATCTTGGAAGGGTATGATTCGTGTTGGGCCAAGAAAAGAGTTCAAAAAATTCAAAAACCTTTTTTTCTCGCCCAGCGTCGCCTTGGCGCCCAGTTGCTGTTGAATTGCGGTGCTGTGGTGCCCAGTTTCGAATGAAAATTCAGCACTGTACGTCCTCCAGTATTTTTATCATCATTTTTTCTCCCGATGTCCGATTGAGGCGATTCAAGATGCGTTGGAAAGATAACTTTAAGGGATACAAGTTTACTTCAAATATCATTTTCCAATTCAAACGTTTTTCATGTCAAAAATGAGTCTCAATACGAGATTGGAAATTCAGAGCATTACTTTTTCGGTTGGAAATTAATGTATGATCATACTTTGTCTATATTTGTTCCATTTGACTTATTTCTTCATCCAATTGACTCGTAGCACTCTTGAATCTTCATTGTGAGGTCTGACCCAACTTTTGAGTATTTGTACTTTAGTCCTCGAACTTTGGATCTCTTACAATTCTCCAATTTGTTAACTTTTGCTTATTTCCTTCAATTTTATCAACCTATATTATAACATCAAAACACACATTAAAATGCTCTAAAACTCTCTCAAGGATAACAAATAACGAATTAAGTGACACAAATATCATGAGTATAGAACACTCATCACTTACCTAAAAGAACAATAGATATCCTCATTGTATCATGAAGAGATGAATTGTTAAAAGAGCTTCTTTCTAAGAGTTTGAAAATAAAGACCTTGGAGCTCTCGAATACTTCTTAGGCATGGAAATAGCTCGCTCAAGGACGGAGATTTCGGTCTCCCAACATAAGTATACTCTTAAGACTTACTAAAGGAAAATTGGAATGCTAGGATGCAAGCATACAAACATTCCCTGGATACATGTAAAGTGGTAATAAAAGCAGGAAGCTCTCTGGTCGACAAAAGGAAGATACCAAAGATTTGTAGGAAAACTCATATCTTTCGTATACAAGACCAAACATTAGTTTCTTAGTGTGGTCAGCCAATTCATGAATAGCCTAACTGAAGAACATCTTGATGCTATATCGGACCAATCAGAAATCTAAAAATGACTCAAGACTTAAAAAAAGGTACAAACAGAAATGTTGAAGTACTTTCAGATGATAATTGCACTGGTTCAGTTAGAGATAGAATGTCCACATCCACCTTTGGTTATTGCACAAATGTATTAAGGGATCTTGTTGCATGGCAAGCAAGAAGCATTTTGCAGTTGCAGGAAATTGTGCTGAGGCTGAATTTAGGGCTATGTGAAGGAATGTGGCTGAGAAGGTGATAAGGTTCTAACTGGAAAAAGGGGCAGATTTGTGTAAGAATCAAAGGAACAACAATATATTTATTGAATTAAAAGAAATTACAGCAAGAAAGGAAATAATAAATAGTCATTCGAGAGGGCTAAAACTCTCCTAAAGGTCTCCCTACTCACTCAATAAAAGCCTCCTTTCTACCCTCCCTTCTACATCTATTTATAAGGATTTCCTAACTAATTTCCCCCCACTTGCCCTTGTAACAGATTTCTGTTGCTACCCCTCCTTCTAGTTGCTTCTCAATCCTTATTGTTTCTTCTAGCATAGGTATACTTGATAGGTGGCCTATCAATACCCCGGGGTTCCAGATAAACCTTGTCCTCAAGGTTGAAATCAAGGAATTGATTTTTAAGGGCTGCTACAGATTCCCAGGAGGCTTCAGAAGTTTGGCAGCCCCTTTTACCCAATTGGATTCTTCTTCCTCCACTTATGGTACAATAATTTTACTTGCAGCCTTTGCATCATTGCACCAGAAAATAGCTTAAAGGGCTGTCTCTTATCGACGCCATCAATTTCAGATTCTCCTAAAACTACCAATTGACAGGGTTCCAGTATATTTTTGCCTTGGTTGCCAACTGTGTATTTCTCCCCCACCGTCATGGAGCTCGTAGGGAAGGGTTCCGTTTTCTTTCCTTCCCATTGATTTGGGCTGGAAATAATTTGATGGCCTTTTGGGCTGAATTCTCCCTTCCAGCTTTTAAGTTGTTGAAATCTTCAATTATTTGGGCCATATCCATGATTTGGCCCAATCATCCCTGTGGACATAACAATTTGACTTCAGCCCTTATGTCTTGTTTCAGCCCATTTATAATTGTTCCCTCCAGCAGCCCCTCTGTGATATCCGTCATAGGTGCAGCCAAAGCTTCTAACGAGCGCGGGAACCTCGCCACTGATCTCCCATGTGTAAAATATTGAAGGTATTCTTCTTATCTTATTCATGGGAAACATAGGTGTATATATACAAATACCTAACACTATATTAGGATAGAAACTAGGGCTAATCTAGATTTACTTTAC
>CAIGRF010180201.1:29284-43030 GCA_903798235.1 Fraxinus ornus
AACGGCTCGCGAGCAGGAACCGGCTAGAGGCTCGCGAGGCAGGTTCGACGGCAGGAGCCCTAGCTGCACAAGTAGCTCGCCGGAGACGGGAAGAAGCCTTGAAGCTCTGATACCATGTAAAATATTGAAGGTATTCTTCTTATCTTATTCATGGGAAACATATGTGTATATATACAAATACCTGACACTATATTAGGATAGAAACTAGGGCTAATCTAGATTTACTTTACAATTTTACTATCTTAGGAAATGTTCTCTAACACCATGTATGCCCTGACCGATCGCCATCGTGACTCTGCCACAAGTAGCTTCACCTGATTCTTTTGGTGCTTTTCCTCTATCTTGTGTTCGGTGATTGGTCTGGAATGGGCTCGTTGGAATCCATTCTTCTGTAAGGCATCCGAATCCCTCACCTTTCTACTCATCTCTGCTTTCGGATGGATGAAGGCTGCCACAATTTTCTGGGTTGCCTCCACTGTCTGCATCATCTTGGCCATATTCTGTGTTAGGTGTTCCACAAATTTTTCCAATTTGGGAAGGCGTTGCATCTCCACTTTCAATTTCTCCATCTCCTTTTCCATGATTTCTACTCTACTTTCTATCTTCATCTGGGCCAACAGATAGACGTGCTCTGATACCATTTAATAAGGTTCTAACTGGAAAAGGGGCAGATTTGTGTAAGAATTAAAGGAACAACAATATATTTATTGAATTAAAAGAAATTACAGCAAGAAAGGAAATAACAAATAGTCATTCGAGAGGGCTAAAAATCTCCTAAAGGTCTCCCTACTCACTCAATAAAAGCCTCCTTTCTACCCTCCCTTCTACATCTATTTATAAGGATTTCCTAACTAATATCCCCCCACTTGCCCTTGTAACAGATTTCTGTCGCTGCCTCTCGTAGTTGCTTCTCAATTCTCCTTGTTTCTTCTAGCATAGGTATACTTGATAGGTGGCCTATCAGAAGGATACTTGAAGAATTAAAGATTCCTTCTGAGAAGTTAATGAAGATGTTTTGTGACAATCAAGCTGCAATAAATATAGCAAAGAATCCAGTTCATCATGACACAACTAAGCATATGAAGATTGCTCGTCACTTCATCAATGAGAAGATTGAGAAAAGAATAATCAAAATGACTCGTACTCCAATTGTCTTCATACTGTTGATATTCTTACTAAAGATCTTCTAAGAATTAATTTTGAAGCCTTAATCACCAAGGTGGGAATGATTAACATCTATGCCCCAACTTCAAGGAGAGTGGAATTTCAATTCTAAATCCCTTATTTCTAGATTTATCTTTGTATACTTTAGTAGTGAATGTTTATTTTTGGAATATTAGGTGTTGTAGTTAATTGACTTATAGATTTAGATTCAAGGAGGTCATTTTTCTCCAATAAATTCATTGTATTCTTATTGTAATTGATTATATTAAGAAAAAGAGGTTTCACTTTCTACAGTTAATAATATTTCTAAAGGTGGACATAATTCTCTATAAAAATCAATGCATGTTCTTGTTTTTCGTCAAGTGGGCCATGTGAAATTTATCGTTCAGTTCAGATGCTTTTGTTTTTTTAGATCGTTTAAAATTTTATACTCCATTTTGATAAGAATTTATAAATGGTTTAATCTATAAATTGATAGAAATGAGTGGTGGATAAATGAATTGTACTAGTGGATCCATTGGAACGCGTGGTTAAAAATGAAATTTGACCATTTAGAAATGATTTATAAATCGTTTATACGGAGGCTAAATATGAGTAATGTTTCTGCCACTAAACCAATAATTAAGCAAACGACGACTTATTTATGCTATCGTTAGCTTGTTATATTTTCCCATACTTTAACTTGCTCCCGTGCTACCACCCGTATTCGTAAAGTGTAGCTTTCTTTATCTTCTTCATGAGATTACTTTCAATTATTTTATCTTGTGTACTTGCTAGTAATGTGCAGTTGTCAAGTTTGTCAGAGTGAACTACCTAGTGACGTGCAATAAACGACATCTAGGCAACAATCCGTATATCTTTCACATTGTCTCTTTTTTGTTGATCACCACAACTATGCATCAGCTGATCAGTATCTGAACGATTTACTTTACAGATAGGCTCACATTGAAGTTGAGCCTTTTCTGGTTATTCTTCCTGTGTAGTTTGAGAGTCTGCGTTGGTTCCGTTTCCTAACAACTTTATTATAAATCATGTTGCTTGTGCAGTGGAAAAACAATCGAGCTTGATGATGTAACTTTCCACCAGTGTGTCAATCTAACAAGATTCAACTCAGAAAAGACTGTTAGTTTTGTTCCTCCAGATGGCGAATTTGAATTAATGAAGTAAGATGATGTTTCTATTATTATTATTATTATTATTATTTTTTTTTTTATGTGATTCAGGTTCATGGAGAAGTAAAGTAGTGCATATTTTTATTCTTTTTCTTTCTGACATGCCCTTCCGTAGACAAACTTGCTGTACAAACACCTTGTACATTACATAAATATTGTACGGAAATCCATTAAAGATATTTATTCAGCTTTCACCCTCCCATATCAAAAACTGTATATTGTTGATATGTCAAATTGGAGTAGTAGTGGCACCTGTCATCAATTTTTGCTGTTACAATGGTGGTGGAGGAGATTTTCATCTCATTTCAGCCTTGATCATCAGGAAGAACGAGAATGTATATTGTGCTTTATGGTCTTGCTAATAGTTAGAAAAATGTAGTTATCGTCATAACCAGTTTGTTGACGGTCTTCAAAGCAATTTGGTACCTGTAGCTTTTATTGGATGTTTCTTGTAATGGACATCCACAAATATAATACGAATCAGGCTTCTGAAATCAACTGTTTCGAGTTTTGCTAGGATGCTAAATGATGCGGGGCAGCTTCATTAAAGTTGGATGCAAGGGGGTTTAAATTGGACTGATAAGCAGGGTTGACATGGATTAATAAGGGGTTTTGAAATGATATGATCTCTTAAAGGAAATTTTCATAGGACCAATAAGGGAAACTAATTGGTTTGGGAAAATTTTCTGCAGCTGCTACGCCCCACTTTCTGGCCATCCCCCTTCAGCAGATTCCCCATGCCCTTCTCCTTCAGAGGCTCTTTTCAGTTGTCCTTCTCCTTCCCCGCCCCCACCTTCAGTTGCCCTTCCCCTTCCTCCATCCCTTGGACAGATCATCACTTTTCATAAGTAGATCAATAAAAGGGAGAGGGATGGAGAGAGAACCACAATCTACCTCCAACTTTTGGTTCTGTGAGGCTTTCTGTCATTTTCCCTGTGGCAGAAATTATCGCCTTCTTGATGCTATCGTCAACAACTATTCTCTAAATTTCCTGAAATTGCAAACTAAGAAGAGATGCATTCGCCCTCTTGTGAAGATGATCGAACCAACAGTTGTTTTGGCAAGATCAGGTGTATAATTGTAAATCTGAGTTAGAGTTTCATTACCTAAGCACAAATACTTTAAGAGAAATGTATTCTCTTTTGATCTGAAGTCAAGTGAAGACAAGGTTAGACTGGAGGGCAGGGGTTTGCTGGGGCTAGGAGGATGAGAGGTGGGAGTAAAGAGAAGATGATTTATTTAATTTTCTTTTCTTCAATCTTTTTCTCCCCTTTTCATATTTATTTATTTGCTTATTTCAGTTTGAGGGTATAGTCTTTTCAGCAAATCTAACAACTAGGTTGGGCGGAAACCGTGAAAAAGGATGAAACTGATACTCAAAATGGAAGGTTGAGGAGTTAAACGCAAAGAAAAAAGGTTGGGAACCCAAATGCAAATTAACTTCTGCAAATGATGGTTCAAATATGAATAATTGATGGATTTGGTGATTGAGAAAGTTTCACAACCTTGGGTGGGTTCTTCAATGCACGATAATATTTAGACCAACTAAACCAGAAGGAAGAAACCTGCATTATGATGAGAAGCACAACTAATGCAAGTGTGACCCCCAAAGTGGTCAGCTGGAGCCTAGATATCACCAGAAGTGTGGGTCATGGGATGTGAGGGATGAGGATGACTTTGCCCATTATTACATGGTAATTATGGGAATGAAGATAGCCTTTAAAATTATGGGGAGATGGGTCAAGAGTTGAGATTTGAACTGAATAGGATGCAGAGAAATATACCACCATGTGCATTAATATGGTTATTTTAGAATTTTTGTATCCCAGCAATTTGTGTCAACACTTAATTTCAGTGGGTTGTACTTTTTAACGCGGTCATAATTTTGTTTAAAAATATTCTTGATTGTTTTGTTTCCTATCTCTGTCAATCCTTGATTTTAGTGGATTGCATTTTTGTTAACGCTCTAATATTTTGCTTAGGAGAATCTCACAATGCCTTTTAGCTTATATTTCAGAATCTGCATCTGCATAATATGAAGTAAACTGATTATGTAATCGCTTATATTTATGCATTGCATAGTGACACTGCTATATTTCACTCACTATATCCCTCTGTGTTTGAATTGCCATTAGATACGTACCCATCTTTTTGCATACCAATTTACACAAGTGCTTCTCTTACAATAATAAATGCTTTGCCATAGGTATCGTATTACAGAGGGAGTAAATCTTCCATTTCGGGTACTGCCAACTATCAAGGAATTGGGAAGGACACGCATGGAAGTCAATGTTAAGGTTAGACATCTTACTTCAATATGTTTATTATTGTCTGTGATGTACCATGAGTTTAACACAGTCATACTTCATCAGGTGAAGAGTGTTTTTGGGGCAAAAATGTTTGCGCTTGGAGTGGTTGTTAAGGTTCCAGTACCGAAACAAACAGCAAAAACAAGTTTTCAGGTGACATCTGGCCGAGCAAAGTATAATCCAGCTATTGACTGTTTGGTTTGGAAGTAAGTATTTGAATATGTTTATTTGTGTGACTGCTCCATCTGAACATGGTTAATTCATATTTCAGTTTTATATATTTTCATTACCATCCTTGGTAATTATATAAGTGCAATAGTTTTCTGTCTGATTAAGCAAATGCCAAAGTCTCTGTGGTCAAAGATTTCATGTAGCCCGATTATTTTCTAGTGTGACCAAGTGGCTTTAGGTGCCTTGTGTGATGTGTTTCTCTCAGCACATTTGTGTCTCAAAATGTCAAATTCAACAAATTATGTTCGGGTATAATTGAAAACAAATATTTTATTTAATGAGCAAGAATGATATAAACTGTTCTGGTTATTAAAGCGGTCTGAAACAGTTTTAAAACACTGTTCTGAAATTAATGTAATATGGAACATTGTTGCTCTTCGAGAGAGAATCTCTCATTGCAATTAGCTGGACATAATATGTGTAATGAATATAAAACAAAACAAACTCTGCCTTTTTACCAATGAATTTGGAATTGGCTACATAAATCCTTTTCTGCGACTTCGTTTGGTTCATTGGTAGATCTGCAGGAAGAACTAAAGCAACACGTGCAACTAATATTTAAACATAACTGCATAAATTCCAATGGATGGAAAAAAATAATTTGAATTCAATGTGGATAATTTACATGGTACAGCAAGCCATTTTACAGGCTTTAACAACCTACTGAGTTTTAGTTGCACCAATATGCTAAGTTTAAATTAACAAATGAAAATAAGTAATCTTATCTAATCTTAGGATAGCCATATGGTTTTCCTTATTTAAGTTATGTGCTATCCCTGAAGCTGGTTCAAATATGTCGCTCACACTGAGCTTGCTAACTAAAGTATCAAATTCTAGCATCTTTAGTCATTTAGAGAATGTGCTTGCCAGCTGTTTATTGATGGTGGCAAAAGGTGCATGTGAATGGTACCTCATTATGGCTTTTTGATAAAATGTCTTATCAATTTCAATGTGCTTTAATCCTACAAGTTTGGCAAGGTTATGAGCAACATTAGTGGCAACTTTATTATAACAAAGTAGTTTCATATGACCTATAATAGTAACCTTAAATTCCTTTAGCAACTTTTACATCCACATAAGCTCACAAATCCCATTGGCCATGGCCCTAAGTTTTGGTTTGGCGGAATTTGCAATTAATAAATGTTTTTTCCTTCTTAATGTCACCAAGTTACATACAATAAAAGCACAAATCTATATTGTAGCTGCCTGTTTGAAATAGATCCTACTCAATCATCTTATAGACTTCAATATGCATGTCTTATTTTCTAAATAGTGAACCTTTTAATGCCCCAAAAATTTATTTTCAGCTTCAAGATGTTCTTAACAGGGGAGTGCATAAACTGACTCACAAAGCAAATGCTAAGTCAGCTCTTATGAGAGACAAGTAGATTAATTTCCCGATTTTGATACTGCCCTTCATCCCTCGTGGTTCCTCTTGACATATCTCTGTTGTGATAAGTATCATTGGGACCATCAAATGATTTACAGCCTACAATTCCAATTTCATTTGGGAGATTTAACATGTACTCCCTTTGAGAAACAAATATACCCATTTCGATCTTGTTCCATGCTTAAAAAATACCTTAGCTGATTGAGGTCCTTAATCTCTAATTAAACTCCATTTCTACTATGTTATCCTTGATTAGTACAATATCATGTACATTAGACAATAAGAATGGTGATGCCTCCAGCTCGAGTTCTTGAAGAACAATGTGTGGTCTGATCATCTTTGAGTATATTCAGCCTCTTCATTGACTTGGTGCATGTTTGTCAAATCTTATAATTGTTTATAAATTGGCCAAATTCTATTTTCATCCTCACATTCCATAGGTTCCACAACTTTTACATACTTTTTAACCACATTTCTTGGGACCTACTGCTTTTAAGCAATTACCAACTTTGGTAATCTTGCACTTAGTCCTATAAAACCAAGCATGTGACTGCTTAGACCATACCTTCCCCTTAGCATATACTCCGAATCCCGGTGACAAATTCATATGCTCAAGCTCCATGTTTAGAAAAACATTCTTCACATCTATTTCATTCAAAGACCAGGTAAAGGTTGTTGCACCTGTATTGTGCCCATCCTAGCCCCTGGAAGAAAAGTTAGGATGCACAGACACTTCTACTAAAGTAGCATGTCCATGTTCGGCAATATCTTGTCCCATTTTTTATATATTTATTTAAATTACTGCTTTAGAGACACCCTAGGGCAAATGTCCTACATGTCATGTGTCTTGTCTTGTATAAAAAATTATAAAATAAAGATATTATATGAATTTTCCATGTCCTACTTTTTTGAAAAATCATGTGTCAATGTGTGTGTCATTTGTATCTTACACGTGTGTAGTCCGTGTATCCTTGAGGAAAAGTTTCTTGATAGTTGATTCTGTAAACTTGCATGAAGGTATGTAACAAGGGCATGAATCCCCATTTTATTGCGAATTAAAAACGACACAAGCAGGTGCTTTTTAGAGCAAAAGCACCAAACTGGATAGGATATGCAACATCGCTAAGAGTTATCAACCAATCTTGTTTTATACCCACAATATATCCAATACAAACCTGTCTTATTTATATTTGTTGATAGATCCATCTACCTTGTACTTAACTGTGAAGAGCCACTTGCATTGATTGGATTCTCCCTTTTGACAAATTCTTTAGTTCCTTTTATCATTCTTTTTAAGCACCCTCATGTCTTCCATAAATGCAACCTCCCATTATTGCACCAGAATAGAATCTTGTATGGTTTTTAGAATCTCTTAGGCAGATAAACTAGCAGCGAAAAGGTTTAAATGAAGGAGATAGCTTATAGTAAGAATTAACACTTGAAATATGATGCAAATTACAAGATTTAATACCTTTCTTTTGGCAATATGAACATCAATTTTAACATATTCTTCAGTTAAAATAAAGTACAAGAATAATTGCATTCGACCCATGATTACTTATCTTGGATATGAAAATGTTGAGAATCTTACCTTTTTATTTTCAGATTATTACTCCTTGTATAGACAAGGAGTCTTTTGCTTGATCACTAAATGGTGCACATCTCCCTGAAACTAAGTGACCATTTTGTTGTGGCGTCACGATCATTTGGCTGTGTTGCAAGTTTCATGCAAGTGAATCTATTGGTTGCAAAGGGTCTAAGGTAGAATAGATAGGTAAAGAAAAATCCTAGAAAGAGCCTTCACAAAAATTATCTTCATTACCAGTATCCCCTAAAAATGAATTTGAAATACTAGGGGTAACTTTCAAAACAGTTGACATGCATAACTCCTTGTCCTGAGTATTGTACTTGGAAACTATACTCAATAGCTTGGGAGTTCTTCCCGAGGTGCCGAGCACTCCAAGGATTCTACTCAACATATTTAGTCGCTCTTCAAGGTATTGAGTTTTCTAGGATTCTCAAGGTATTCTATTGCGACAGAAAGTGCATGACACTGGTGGTGAAGAGAGAAGCAGTGCAAATTCCGATGCTGATGCTTGCATGTCCATTGGGTGATTATTCTTTTATTTTTGTTTTATTATTGCATAGAAATTAAGATTTTCAAGTTTCTGAAAGAACACACGAGACTAAAAGTAAGGAGGAAGAGGATTGCTTTCTTGGAGTTTGATTCATAGAAATTGTTGAAGAAATGGAGAGATCATACCGATTTTTCTCCTTGATATTTTCTGAATTGTGTGAGATTTTCCTTAATAGTTGATTGGGTGATTACTACACAATCTTTCCTTTTTAGAGTTATTTGTAACTCTATAAATAGGGTCTCTTTTGTAATAGTGATAGAAGTCTATAGTATACAATTTATAATTTTCTAACATGGTATTAGTCTATTAGAGCAGGTTTAATTGTTAAATTTTCAATCACTTAAGTTATCCGACGAGCGGCACGAAGTCGCTCATCCTGCTAAGTATCATTTTCATTTTTTTCGAAGTCCTGTATTTATTTTCCAGTTTCTTAATTTCAATTCGGACTTTTTGATTTCTTATCTTGTTTCTTCATGTCCTTTTATCCCGGCTCTCGTCTCTCATGTTCAGTTTTCTCTTGGTTGAGGTCATGCTGTCTTTGTTTGATACGTGTTCTGTTGGTATCACTTGAATTAAATTGGAAAAGAAAACATTGAAAGAATAACCTCATCTCCATTCCTCTTTTAGCTATACAGATTGCAGTTAGTTTATAGACAATGAAAAACACCAATTGCACCATTGCTTTACATTGTAGTCATAGCCGATTCTTGGTTGAATTTCACATCAAGCTGTAGTTGGTATCTTTCGATGCTAGAATTATTCTGATGAAAATCTTTATTAATTTTCATCGAATTTATTTTTGTTACATCTGTTGTCATAGCCTCCTCGTGGGACAGGATTCTTGTTTGATTAGTCTGTCTCTTTCATCTTTGAGTGAAATACTGATAAATCATATGGATTTTCGAAATGCTACTATTAATTATGATCTATCATTGGCTGGTCTTGTTATTGAAATTGTTTGTAGTTTTTGTTTTGGCCTTGTTCGTTATATTTGTAGGTGTCTCCTTCAAGTTTTCGTGATGGTTTGGTTAGATTGGTGGATGATGATTTTTTTATTGTACCAGCATTGAGTTTTGTGTTTGGGTTGGTTGGTATACAAGTAATTTTGAAGTATCATTTAACCTTTGGAAGATGGCAATTTGATTGGATCAATTTAATTTTCAAACTAAATTTGGTTTCTATAACACCATATTGAATTTGATGGGGATTTTGAATACTATAAAGATCATTCTCCATGATATTTTTTTTTTTCTAATTATGTGAGATTAATTTCCTTAATATTGGATTTTGTGATTATCACACAACCTTTCCTTTTAGAGTTATAACCAAGGTTCTAAAATGCTTAGTACATACTAATGCATTTCGATCGAGCATTACAAGCATATGCATGCTTATACGAAGTATATACATAATTATGCGTTTTTTTATTTTTAGTATTATTTTAAATATTCTAAACTAATAATAAAGTAATGCATTCTTTGAACTTTATACATATTCTTCAAATTTTAAAAAATAAATAAATATATGTTGCTCATAATTATAAACACTACAATTACTTGAACTTTATACTTTTCAAAATTTCAACAAAAACTATTGCTTAAAATCATAAATACTATAATTACTTGGTATTCAATTTTAATAATTAGATTAGACACGAACATCTACTTAAAAAATTCTAATTCTTATCTAGCTCTTTATCAGATTTCAATTTAATTTCCTCTTCATCCAATGCAAAACCATCTTCATCGTGCTTTCTTATTTCAACTAAACTTATATTACTTCTTGTAGATGATAAGATATTATTGGCAACCTCCTCATCACAACCATCAACAATTCAAGATTGTGCACTACTAGCATCACTTGCTAGTAAAACTAGCGTAAGATAGAAGAAGAATGAGACTCTGGCTCATTGTAGATAATTTACATCTCTACAAAAAATTCGTTTTGATTTTTGTTTTGTTTTTCTAAACATTGAAATGCTACAAATTGCTGTATATAATCCATGGGTTTGTCATACTAATTTTGACACAAATTTTAAGACATGCGATAGCATTTTGGCGTTTAAGCGTGCATATGCAGTCAATGAAATGGTTGACCGCATTATCACGCATATACCCTCATAGCGATGCGTTTAGAAAATGCATTGGGAATATGCAAACATATGCAAAGTATATGCGTCCATTTTAGAATACTGCTTATAATCTTATAAATAGGGTATTCTACTTTGTAATAGTGATACATGTCTGTCTATAATATTCTGACATGTTAATAATTTCATCTCTGTTTGCTTCTCCCTCACTCCACGACATTGGTAGCTTTCTTTTTATTTCTCATGGTAATAAATTAATTAAAGTTCCAAAATTTAATTTTATGTGTTGACCAATTAAAATTTCTCAGATTTCTCATTATTCATTTCATTTAACGAAGACTAATTTAACGGTCTGCTTGCCGATTTTTTTTCAATTGGTTTTGGATGGTTTAGAAACTACCCAACATCAGTGTAGTGTAATTTAGGTTGTATTTCGCAACCCACCAAATTGGTGGTTTCGGCCCTTTTTCAATTTGTTTTTTAAATTTTACCCTCTAAAAATGATTATTTTTGAGTCTACCCTACAAAGGAGATATATCTTAAAGATAAAATTGTCACTTTCTTTGTAGTAGGTCTTTTGTTGGCACTTGCAACATGGCAAAAATTTGGAGATCTTAAGCCCTTGTTTGAGCCCCATTTTTTCAATAACTCATTTTTTTTAAAATTCATTTTCAACCACATTCTTCAATAAAATAATTTTACACGTAACTAGAAAATATTTTCTTGTTTTTTAATCACTCATTCTCCAAAAAATCACTACTCCAAAACACATTTTACCCAAAATAGGGCTCAAGCAAAGGCTAAAGTTATAGAATGACAAGTGAAAACAAAATAAAACATATACAAGTGTAAACTTGGTTGAGTAGGGAGTCGAGTAGGGCGATTATATTGGCAAGTTACTTAACAAGTTCAGTTCATTAAGCAAAAAAATAAAATAACTTTTTTTTTGACAAACGGCATAAAATAATTCGATTTTCTACAACTTCACTGCGTGCAAAAATTATTTAAATTTCCAAATGTGTTAATTATGCAAAGAAAGTTTGGATAATCATGAATATATTCCAATAATGCTGGGCAGAAATGATGGTTGAGAATTCGTGGCTATGAATTGAAGGGCTGTATGTTCAATTATTAGACATAAAATAGCTTTATTTGTTCTCATAGTAGTACTGCAGACCTTATAATTTATAAGAATGTCATTCATATATTTTCTTACACTTCCTGTTTGGCTTAATTTTGGGTATACTGTGTTCTTTGCAGGATAAGAAAATTTCCTGGACAAACCGAGCCAACATTGAGTGCTGAAGTGGAGTTGATTTCAACAATAACGGAAAAAAAGTCTTGGACTCGGCCACCTATTCAGATGGAATTTCAGGTACCGTAGCTTTGATTTACTATTGCATTATGACATTTCAATTCAACAGAGTCAAATTATTGTGAGTAAAAAATGACATAGATAAGCTTATTTTGGCAGAGGTTTTACATTTTTTTTTTTATGTGCAAAGGACAGAAATAGTTTGGGATGAAGGTTGGATTATTGGTGTATTATTTCAAGGCTTGGGAGGGGTTGTGTGTCTAGAATGGAGGTACTTGCTTGGGCAGATTGGTCTACCCTAATCCTGAAACAAAAGGGGCAGTTCCCGTTTGATTTTTGTCCTTTGGAGATTGGTGGGGGTTGGGAAGTAGAGGGGGTTCTCCGTCAAGAGGTTTATTTGAATGTAAATTAACCGTTATAAATATAAATAAATCAAGTTATGTGAATATCAATAAAAAAATTTAAAACAATGAACAAAATCCTCCCTTCTCAGTCCCTGCGTGCAGAAAAAAGGAAAGAAAATATCCCATATTTGCCTAGGGAACAAACTTGTTACAACAGTGTAAGATGGTGTGCGAACACCAAACATTATAGGATTATGGGATAATGGACTCTCATTAACCTTATTAACTGGTAATTTGGTACAACTTAAATCTGTACATTTTGGTACTGTTTATAGGGTTTCAATTACATTGCATACTCTATTTGGTCCCTCCCTCCCTCTCCTCCTTTCCTCTCTTCAGGAAAAAAAAGAACACTCCCACTGGAGTGTGGGTGGATATGTAAGGTATTGTTGTGATAGTTTTATATTAATAGAACAGTAAAGGGATCCCCTAACTGGTATATAATTCATATATTCAATGTATGGCATTCATCGCGTAAAATAATCTTTTTCTTCTTGCCCCCCTTGCCTTTCCTTCTCACAAAGATCAAACTTTTGTGGTAGGTTCCCATGTTTACAGCGTCCGGTTTACGTGTTCGTTTCCTCAAGGTATACTTCCTCATCTAAATAGTAGTGTGTTTTCTGTTACCTTATATTTTAAGATTGAAAACTTCACTCATCGTCTGATTGGCAGGTGTGGGAAAGGAGTGGATACAACACAGTCGAGTGGGTTCGTTATATAACAAAAGCTGGTTCATATGAGATTCGATGCTAGGAAAGTTGCATAAACAGTGGGATGTCTTTAATTTGGACGTGGGGGGAGAACCTATTGTTGCCAGCGTGAGTGACTTATGTGAATATGAGTGCATTTTCTCCAACTTGGTGCAGCCTCCCGTCCTGCATCTTGTATTACTCGAGGAAAATGTAATTCATGAAAACAAGAAAGTACAAAATGATTATCAGTGGTAGCGGGTTAATATGCGTGTTTGGAATTGTGAAATTTGGTTTGAGATTTTGTGCTGTAAAGGCCAGTCAAGATTTGACGGGGGGAGAGTAGCTTTTGATACTTAGAACTCTATTATATCTTTACACAATCTACTGTTTGGTTTGGTTTGACACATTTTGAGTGCAAAAGTGTAATTTGCTTGGACTTGAATCCCATTTTTCTTTTAATTTTTATTTTTTTTTCACGTGAACAGAAGTTTGGAATCTAGACGTGTACTCATGAAATAGAAAGTTGCTTATTTGATGTGTTAGTAAAAAGCTTTAGTCGTGCTATGTTTGCCAACCCGGATGACATATTGTCACAGATTTTTCCAACAATCTGTGATGGCATTGAGGTTTTCGTCCCCAACCAGCGCGCACACAAATTTACACTTCTGGGTATTGAAAACCAACAGATCGTAGACCAAGTATTGCTGAAGATGGAAGAATATGAAACAGAACGCAGATTTACACGAACCTTTCTAACTTTATTTCTATAAAACGAAGAAACAAACTAAGTACAAAAATTTTCAGATTTAATTAGACTAGGAATTGAAAAGATAAAAGAGAGG
>CAIGRF010180311.1:0-12227 GCA_903798235.1 Fraxinus ornus
TCCCTCCCAAACAAGCTCTATATTCACATCACAATTATTTATTATTTTCACAACATTTTAATTACACCTAAGATTCTCAGTATTTGCATATTATAATATTTATGTCTCTAACAATTTTTCACGATACTTTTGTCCTCAAACTTTTCATTAATTAACACAGTCAAAAAAATTTATTGAAATAGAGTGTAACAACTGATGTTTCCATCATATTTTACAAAAACAAATTAATAAAAAAATACGAAGAAATTTTTTTTCTCTAATTTTAAAATATGAAAACAAAATATTTTGACATAAATTATTATCAATGATGAGATGTACTATAAGAATTCGACAAAATAAAAATAAAAATAATAAGGGTTATTCCCCTTGTACCGAGGAGGGGGGGTACCGAATGGTGTACCCCCCTCACATAAATGCCGACCCCACATGTATAAAATAATGCCGACCTGTGGCCCCCACTTTCTGATGTGAGTGGGGTGTAAAAATTAAATAAAAAATTATGTACATGTAGCATGACCCAAATAATAATTGCTATAAAAATTGAAGATCTTATGTGCAATTAAAAAACTATGATTCCTTTCAATATAACCACCTGTGACTTACGTCTACATCCTGTGTGGAGTCCTTTGCGTCATTTTTGCAGTACTGCACTCTCCACTACCAGAAATACTGCTACTAAACCGTCTCTCTCTCTCTCTCTCACACACACACACACACACACACACACAAACTTCTTTTCTTCATTGTTCATTTTCTATACTATCAATTCGATATTTTCAATCTACATGAATTTGTACAGTACACGCTTATAAATTAACCACTAATCAGTAAATACTGAATAAATACAGCATTTATTCGTATGTGAATCGCAGCATTAATACCTGAGGAATTTTCAGCTTTTAAGGCAAAAAATGGCGGGAAACGACTGGATAAACAGTTACTTGCAGGCGATCCTTGACGTTGATGCAGGGATCAACGATCAGAAATCCTCGCTTCTGTTGAGAGAGAGAGGTCGGTTCAGTCCGGCTCAGTATTTTGTCGAAGAAGTCATTACTGGATTCGATGAGACGGATCTTCACCGTTCTTGGGTTCGGGTAAGATAACACGGAATATATTTCCATCTATTAATTTGATTTCTGTTTCTAATTTTTAATCGATTCAAGTTTGTGTTCGTATTCTGATTATTGATACATTGAGGACATAATCATATAACTTGAATCAAATTATACATTTCAACATTAATTCGCAAAACTCGCGTTTTATTAATCTCTTTACATGCATATATTCAAGTGTATTGAATTTCAAATCATTACGTTTATCGGGAATTGATTTTCCGAGCTCCACGTACTACGGTACAAACACCGAACCTTAACATGAAATTTTGGAGTGCATTTAACATTTTTCTTTGACTTGCACTGAAAACTTGATCGTATTTTTGAATTTCATTTTCTATTGACTTTCATTCTCCCAGGGTGTACATTTCTAACACACGTTATTTCTATATTTTAAATATATTGAATTTGAAGCTGTCATTTGCATTAAACACTTAATTAACTTGAGGTCAAATAAATTCTGAAAAAATTGTGCGAGTTCTAAAGAAAGGACCGGTCGACGGTCAAGCCAACTGACATAATGATTTATGCGTGCGTGCATGTGTGTTTGTATAGTGCATCGGTGCTGGAAGAAGTTGATTTTTGGTTGAAATATGTTTGCAGGCATCAGCCATTCGAAATTCTGAGGAGAGGAATACGAGGTTGGAGAATATGTGTTGGAGGATTTGGAACTTGGCCCGCAAGAAGAAACGTGTATATTTTTATACTAGTCGATAATTTCCATTATATTAAATTACTTCTAATCTTAATCAGAGAGGATTACTTGACTGTTCGAATTTATTGGTCAACAATATGTATTTATTTATTTAAACACATGACTAATATTAAAACATACATGGTAGTTTTGAAAGTTGGATTGACTGGATAAACATGCTACTGTAATCAATTTTGGTTAACAGTAACCAAATTTGTAATTTGTTTTCTTATTCCCTGCTATATATTTCTTCGGATATACTTTTAAGTATTCTATACGCTGTTTCACATTTCCAATTGGTTTTATATCTAGATTGAGGGTGAAGAAGCGCAGCGTAAGACTAAATTGCATATTGAACGTGAAAGGGCTCGCAGAGAGGCGACTGCTGATATGTCAGAAGACTTATCGGAAGGAGAAAAGGGTGATACAGTTGGTGATCTTGCTCGTGTTGATAGCCTCAGAGGGAGAATGCGAAGGGTCAGTTCAGTGGATATGATGCCAAACTGGGCAAGTCAAAATGAGGAAAAGAAACATTATCTTGTGCTAATCAGGTTTGTGATTTCTGCTAATATATGATATGCTATAAAGGTTTGGGATGTGTACACTGAAATATCATTTGTTATATTCAGAACTATTTTTTAAACAAGTTCAATAAGGCATGTAGAGTAATTCTTTTTTAAATGGAAGCATATTATATTAGTAACTTTTTTTAAATGGAAGCCAGGTGAACAAATAGGTTTTACTGTTTATTTGTTGACAATAACCCTTCTTACAGTCTTCATGGCTTGATACGTGGAGAAAACATGGAGCTTGGTCGGGATTCTGATACAGGTGGTCAGGTAGATTCCGGCCTTTCTTTCTGCAAATTTTGATTTTCTTGGTTTCACTTCCAATTTTCTTTAAATTCCTCCCAATGATATATGCGTCCTATTCTGTATACTTAGGTCAAGTATGTTGTGGAACTAGCCAGGGCCTTGGGTGCAATGCCCGGAGTTTATCGTGTTGATTTGCTAACAAGACAAATATCAGCACCAGATGTTGATTTTACCTATAGCGAGCCAATAGAGATGCTAAATCCACACAACTCTGACAATCCCATGAATGAAATTGGGGAAAGTGGTGGTGCTTATATAATCCGGATACCATTTGGCCCAAAAGATAAATATATTTCCAAAGAACTTCTCTGGCCACATATTCCTGAATTCGTTGATGGTGCACTTAGCCACATCGTGCAGATTTCTAAGGTCCTTGGAAAGCAGATTGGCAGCAGAGATCCACTCTGGCCTGTTGCCATTCATGGACATTATGCAGACGCTGGGAACTCTGCTGCTCTCCTATCTGGAGCTTTAAATGTGCCAATGATATTTACCGGTCACTCGCTTGGACAAGACAAGCTCGAACAACTCTTGAAGCAAAGGCGCCAATCAAGGGAGGAGATCAATGCGACGTACAAAATAATGCGGCGTATAGAGGCCGAGGAAATATCTCTTGATGTATCTGAAGTAATTATTACTAGCACAAGACAGGAGATAGAAGATCAATGGCGTCTATATGATGGATTTGATCCAGTATTAGAGCGCAAGCTTTGGGCACGAATCAAACGCAATGTGAGCTGCTTTGGTAGGTCCATGCCTCGCATGGTTGTAAGTCAAACAAATGTCTTTTTTGTTTACTTGAATATCTATTAGTTTTTTTTTTCATTGTTAGAAATGCAATATACTCATGGACTTATTTATTGAAGTACTAGATGTATGGAAGTAATGTATGGCATTATAAGGAGCCAATATATGCATGGAAGTAGTTCATGTGTCCGTTAAGATCTATGATAAAGTTAGTTATAATTGTATTAATGGTGTAGAATAATCTATGTGCAAGTATGAATAGGGAATCATATATATTTTATGTTAGTTAAAGAAGCTCTAAAATTAGCCACCAACATGGCTTATATAGTATGAAAAATAGTCACCAAAGTAATAGCTGTGGCTAAATTGACTTACCTCATCCTCTCCATGTTATCAATGAAATCCACGGCTCTCTTTAAACTCAATGCCAGTCTGCCTCCCTTTGGTCACATATGTTAGTGCCAAGTTAACATGCAGTCTGACATTGCACCATGAAGGAAAATTTAAGGCTACAATGATGGACTAATCCAGAAAATAAAGTTTTGTTGGAAATGTCAGTAATTAATCTTGGTTCAAGCAATTACTTGTGAGATGTCCATAGATGTATACCAGTGGTTGTAGATAAATGGAACTATTTTTATGTATTTATCAAGAATTATCATAAAGATGGTTGGACGTTTAGTAATGGTCTAAAATAATATATGTGTGTAAGTGTACACGGCCACTGGGGATCAGATATCATTTGTAAGTCAGCCAGGGAAGCTTCAAAATTGAACCACCAATGTGGGAAATCTAGGAAGAAAAACAGCTATCAAAGTGACAACAATAGTGGATAAATTGATGGACTTCATCCTCTCCAAGTTAACAATGAATCTACAATTTTATATGGCATGAAAATTGCCCACATTTGAGACACTAATCTCCTTGTCTAAATTTGGAGTCACTTCCTTTTCCTCTTTGAATGCGCTTCAATCTTTTATTTGTTTTGGTCTTCTTCATCTCTGATATATTCCAATTTGTTCAGGTAATTCCTCCAGGAATGGAATTTCACCATATCATTCCACATGGTGACATGGATGGAGAAGTAGGAAATGAAGATAGCTCTGAAACTCCAGATCCACCAATTTGGTCAGAGGTATTCCCTATTTTCCGAACATTTTTTTGTGAATATGAGCAATTATGTCTAATGAATCCTTGTTTCCAAGTAAGTGTTCCATCATCCTTTAATTGATATACCCTTTTTGGGAGTGTTTTTATCCTTCTTAGTGAAATAATAATCTTGAAGTCATTTTTAACCCAGCTTTTTGCATTGCCTGGCAGATAATGCGCTTCTTTAGCAATCCACGCAAGCCTATGATACTTGCTCTTGCCAGGCCAGATCCAAAAAAGAATTTAATCACTTTAGTCAAAGCTTTTGGAGAGTGCCGTCAACTGAGGGAGCTCGCAAACCTTGTATGTATTCAGTTATTGAATTACACTGATATTATGCGGAAACAAATTGTGGAGCTCATTTCTAGGGGTTCTTTTTCATTTCTATTTCAACAGTCTTGAATTTGACTTTCTGCAGACATTGATAATGGGAAACCGTGATGTAATTGATGAAATGTCAACTACAAATTCATCTGTTCTTCTTTCAATACTTAAATTGATTGATAAATATGACCTGTATGGTCTAGTTGCATATCCCAAACACCACAAGCAATCTGATGTTCCTGAAATTTACCGTCTGGCTGCAAAAACAAAGGTATGCCATTGTTGTTTTCTTGTCCAGTTGAGGTTTTCTTTTGACTATCTGTTGACTGGCTACTTGCCTCCTTAATAGTCCTTAATGATGTTTGGACAATTGCCTGTCTAATGTTCATTGACTTTCACTCCTCTCAGTGATGACAGTCACATATTCTCAGGATTTCATTTTTTTGGCTCTCAAGTAGAATTTAGGTTCATAGTAATCATTTGACATTAGTAACTTCATAGGTGTCATGGGGGTACATATTATAATTTTGAATTAAGCTAGTTGTACGCCCCAATGTGTAGGAAATGGTCATTGATTGAAAAGAGTGTCATTAAAATCAATATATAAAAAATATTGTCAACTCATATGATGTCAAACTTGTAATATATATAGTAAGATTTTATAATTTTAGCTAGAAAACAACGTTTTCTCACAACTTGCATATGGCATGTATGGGACAACTGACGCCGATAAATATGTAAATGATTTATAAACAAGAATAGTAGTGGGTCTTAAAAACACGTGACCCACCAACTTTCAAAATTGTGTTTTTTTTAATTTATTTTAAAGGAGAAATTCAGAAATAAATTAAACACGTTGGCAGCCAACCTTACTAATAACCTTGTAACATCTCTTTTATGATTTTTTTTTCTCCTCTCAATTAATTATCCACATGCTATCATATTTGTTTTCGCTAGGAATTAATCAAGAAATACATAACCTTTGTTTGGTGGGAATTAAAATCAGATTTTTAGTAGATTTTGTTAAAAGTTGACGAAATATGTAATCAAAAAGTCATGGATTCATAAAATACATAGTTAAAATTAATTTGTTGACTTTGACTTAAATTATAATTATTACCAAACGTGGGCAAAAATTTATAGCAGCATTAATCCCCCGTTTGTTTGGTAGATATTAGAATCAAATTTTTAACAAATTTTGATAAAAGTTGATGAAATGTGTAGTTGAAAAGTTGTACATTCCATAAAATGTGTGGTTTAAATTAATTATTGATTTTGACTTAAATTTTAATCAGATACCAAACAAGGGCTAAATATGGGTCTGTATTGTGTCAACTGTCAACCATTAAGGGTTGCTCAATTGGTTAGACCTTGAGTTTGCTCCCCAATGGTCATCAATTCGAGTCATCTCAAGGTCACTGAGGTGAGTACCCGGCTATAAATATCAGGGCCCGTGGAATTAGTCGAGGTACGTCCAAATTGGCCCGGACATCCACAGTTATCAAAAAAAAATAATAATAATAAGCATTGTGTCAACTGTGAAGCCATGATAAGGACATATTTAGAACAAAATCGTAGAGAATGTCATTTAATTAATGTGGAGAAACCACATTCAAGCCTATGGTTGGCAAATAGGCGATAATTTTTTTGCAAGTTTGATAATGCCCTCATAACTCTAAATGTCTGTGTCCGTCATTGCTTACAAAATGCGTGGATAATGAGTAGTAATAGTCATGAATATGTGGTTGAAACTTGTTTGGCTTTGACTACATTTATAAATCAACTTATAACTTCTATCCAAACAGATTGTAAGTTAAATGCTGAGGACAATTGGTTTATCTCGTCACCAAACTATTGAGAGAAAAATACTCTATGAAGATTATATTGTTCTGATGTTCACTGGGAGACTTCTTGAAGAATTCGTTGGTTGATTTATAAATTCTGTTTTCTTTTGTAGGGTGTCTTCATAAATCCAGCTTTTATTGAGCCATTTGGTCTTACTTTAATTGAGGTGCTTTCCAAGTGCTGTTTTTACAATGTTCTTATGTTATGTTTAGTGCTAGTATATTAGTAAATATGTCCCATTTTCCTTCACACAGGCAGCAGCTTATGGTCTGCCTATTGTTGCCACAACAAATGGAGGTCCTGTTGACATTCATCGGGTTTGTTGTCTAGAGAAACTCTTATATTGCTTTTTATTTCTTTCATTTGTTCGTACTGACTAAAAATTATTCAAGGTTCTTGATAATGGTGTGCTAGTCGACCCACACAATCAGCAGTCAATTGCTGACGCACTCCTGAAGCTTGTTGCTGATAAGCAACTTTGGGCAAGATGTAGGGAGCATGGATTGAATAATATTCATCTTTTCTCGTGGCCCGAGCATTGTAAGGCTTATTTAGCTCGAGTAACAAGTTGCAAGCAAAGGCAGCCAAAATGGCGCAGAAACAATGATGTTCATACTGATTCAGAATCTGACGCCCCTGGAGAATCCTTGAGAGATATTCATGACCTATCTTTAAATTTAAATATTTCATTTGATGGTGAAATTAATGAAGCGATTGGAAGTTTAAACAATGCTTCAACTTGCAGAGAAAATGCAACTGATGGGAAAAACCAGGTGAATGGTACAGCTTTGACCTTGTCCTTGGATGAGTCCATGGATAAAGCAGAAAGTAGCAAGTTTTCAGAATCGAGAAATGAAGTCATATATGTTATTGCAGTAGACTATGATTCAACAGCAGATATTCTAGACATTATGAAAACAATAATTGAGGCTGGCAGGACCGATAGGAATGCAGATTCCGTCAGCTTCATCTTGTCTACAGCTTCGACTTTATCGGAGATTAACTCTCTTCTGAATAAGGGTGGTCTCAAGCCCAGTGATTTTCTTGCATTCATCTGCAATAGTGGAGGTGAGATATACTACCCGGCTCCAGATTCCAGAGAAAATTATTCTGGATCTCCTTATATTGTGGATTCAGATTATCATTCACACATGGAGTACAGATGGGGTAAAGAAAGTTTGAGGAATATGTTGGTTCGTTGGGCTACTTCCATAAATGATAAAATGGAAGGCAAGGAAGGACCAGTTCTCTCCGAAGATAATTCAGGATCTTCACATTGCTATTCATTTAAAGTGAAGAACCCAGCACTAGTAAGTTAACATTTACAATAATATAGAGAGCTTCAATGACAGCGATGAACTCAACATCTTGTTCTCCATAATTTTAACTTTCTTCCCTTTTCGTAGTGAATGTGACCAGTTTTTTACTCATTTTACTCACTAGATATATTATTCTCCAATTTGTAAATTTTTTTTTGTGTCTGTAGCTTCCTCCTTTCAAAGAACTCAGGCGATTGATGAGAATTCAAGCTCTTCGATGCCATGCTGCATACTGCCAAAATGGTACCAGGATGAATGTGATCCCCATTCTTGCTTCTCGAGCTCAAGCCCTTAGGTACTCATTCATCAAGTTGCTCACTACTTTCTGGTGCTTCCTTTACATATTGTACCTTACTTCAAAACTAATACTATTAGCTTCATGTATGTTGAATTATTTGACGACTTTTCGTCCAGGTATCTATATGTTCGATGGGGCATAAACTTGTCAAATGTTGTTGTTTTCGTGGGAGAGTGTGGAGATACTGATTATGAGGAATTGCTTGGTGGAATGCACAAAACTGTTATTTTGAAGGGAGTGTGCCGGGATGCATCTAAACTTCATACTAACAGAAGCTATCCTCTTGAACATGTCCTCCCGACCGACCATCCGTACACTGTTGAATGTGAACAATGTAACAAGGATGATATTAGGGCATCATTAGGAAAACTAGGTTTTAATAAGGTTTAGTTGAGCAAGTTATTTCCAGTTGTACCCCTTTTATCGTTTTCGTCATATACACTCCTAGGTAATAGATTAAAGCCTTGTTTAGTTGTTTTCCTCTTTCCTTGGAGCTACTGTGATAATGAGGATGCAGAACTAGAGTTTTACCACTACAATTCATTCAAACTTAGTGATGCACTTTCTTTCGATTTGCTTGCAGTGTAAATTTTTATTTTATACTTTTGGGTCGTGCCCACTTTACTCACCGCTAACCATAGCTCGACTCCAATAACTTGTTACTCTTGAATCTTGTTAGAATAAAGAAATCTAGGAATTGTTGTGGATGTATTTGCTAATGCAATAATGTTACTTGAATATCCAGGGTTGACACCCGGATGACATCCGTCACACCAGCGCAGAAAAAAAAGTCACACTAACGCCTTTGATTAGTTGTTTTGGGTTGGAAAAAGAAAAATATGATTGGACGTATCTGAGATTATATCGGGGAGACCAAAAAGGGTACGTGTTTGCATATTTTGATCCATATAATCAATGAACATGCTAGCGACGGGCTATATGCCTCGAAAGGAGATATAGGAAAATATGGGTTGAGATAGACTCAACAATGTCCATACACTTCATCCATAGTGAGTGAGACGTTAGGACTTTAAAATATTCAATACATGGTTAAAGGAATAAAGATTTTATCGACAGGTTCCACTGAAGTGTGACCGACTACATGGCTAATCAATGTTTTCTAGAATAATCTATATGAGTCATTCAATGGAATAAAGATCTTGGGAGATTAAAGGTCGTTCGACGTGGCTATTGTGAGTAGAACTTTTGTCAATGGAGCTTTTGTTATGTTGACTATTTGGTTGTGAATCCAAAATGTTATGTGAATATTACTTGTACATTTATTACATGATTATTTGACTAAGTTTTAATAAATACAATCTCATAAAATTAATATTAATTAAATTAGCATGACATTATTTCAGCGCATATCATATTATTTATTCTGTAATATATTTTAATGAAATCAACATATGACATATACATAACATTTCATACTTAAAATGATCAATAATAAAAAATATTATATTTTTTTTTTCAAAAAGAATGTTTACATTATAAAATTAATGTAATATTTCATTGATACATATTGACGTGTAGTATACTTTGGATATATTTGGTATTTTAATAAATTACCAAAGATAATTTCGTTAATTGAAAATATTCTTTAAATACGGATTTTAGTTTTTCATATAAGCTAGAAGTTGAGCTTCTCTAAGCATCTTGTTTGACATAGGAAAAAAGAGGAAAGAAAATATTGAAGAAAATGAGAAATATTACAAATGGACATCTTTTATTCTTTTGAAAGTCTTTTAAAATCTGGGGTGAATTAGAGACTTTTATGTGATTGTATATTTTTATTTTTTTACTTAAAAGTTAGAACATTTTAAAAAATCTATATTGAATACACCCACCTAGTTAGATGGTGTTTCTACAAAAAAAAAGTATAAGTCGTCCTCAAATTTAATTAAATTTATTTAGTGCAAAAAATATCGAAAGAAAATAAAGCAAAATAGTTTTTTTTCTTTTTAAAAAAATGAAATTCCATCCAAGCTTAGAGAAATGAGTTATCTGAGTTTATTTGTAAGTATATAAGTATTTTTTAAAATAAATAATTTTATTGTTAAAATTGAAAATAAATTATTTATTTTGAGAACATGAAAAATGTTCAAAACTTCCCAACTTTGTTCTTTTTCTTCATTTTTGCCTTTTCCTGATAATCTTGTTTATGCAAAAATGGCGGCAATGTTCTAAAAATATTAATCCGAAAAATTAAAAAACCAATTATAAAAAAAAAAAAAAAAACGAATATGTTAGAGTGTCTGAGGAGTATCGGTATCCGAAACGTGTCCGACCCAGACACATTACCCTAGTTGAATTGTCCGTGCAACATAGATGATGGTTGTTTCCCGGGGAACTTTCTTGGGAGAGTATATATAGTGAATAAATTGTGATCAAGATTAAGGTGCACAAAATTATGCAACATCTGGAACATATATTTCTNTTCGTAACTCACTAGGATTCAAATTTCCTTGATGAAATATCATCTAAATCTTATATATATATATATATATATATATAAACCAGTACAAACATTAAACCCTAGAAATTTGCAGTAAACCCTAGAAATTAACCATCATGATGAGTTTTTCAAATCCCTCAGTAACATACCCATTACTTTTTCTCGTTCTCTTCTTTTATTGCCTCAACAAGCAATTTCATTTTCTGCAGCCCTTCTCTTCTTCCTCTTCACCAACTTCCACTCACAAGCACCAGGATCAGGATCAGGTACGTTTGAAACATATCTGCATGTGCGCCTGGAAGATTAATGGCAATTTTCACCAATAAATCTTTTATTTATTTTTATATTTTGAGGTGTTGAAGATTAATGGCAGTATCGAGTTCGAGCCACTGGAAGAAGGGTTGTCACGAGCTCGAGCAGCTATACGTGAAGCCAGTCGACGACGAACCTACATAGCTCCTAAGAATGAGAGTTTCATTCCCAGAGGTCCCATTTACAGAAACCCTTATGCTTTTCACCAGTTAAGCAAAGCACCATCTCCCTTTATTTATTTTTCTTCTGCAAATTTGCCAAACCCTATAATTTCAGATGGGATTAATTAAATTGTTAAAAATTGCATGCACATAATATTTCTGGTATACCTAATTATTGAATACATCCTCTAATTAAACCTTACCTTGATTTACATAGAAATATAGTGAATTTACTTAATCGAGTATGATTTATTTAAACTCAAGAGATAAATCAATAATTTAGAAGAATTGTAGTTGAAAATAAGTTTTAGAAAAATGAAAATGGGCTTAATATAGTTCAACACTGCAAAGCCAACCCAACAACCAGCAAGAGATATTGTATTATCGAGTAAGTAAAAACAAAATTCCCATAAGTTTTAATTTTTACGGGGAAAAATTATTTGCACAAATAATCAGGGACAGATCCAAGATTTTGTTAGGGATGGCTGATATTTCAAGAAATCAAAATTTAATGGTCTGTTTATACTTATAATTGAACTCTTTGACGATTCACATTTTATTAGCAAGTTTAAAACATTGATATTTTCTCCATAATTGATGTTCTTGTTATAATCTGATAATAGGTTGTTAATTTTGGAAGATCGCATATATTTAGTACACTAACTTGGACAATATTTTAACCTTTTTTGTTCCTTAAAAATATTGTCTAATCTTGTTGACTAACAAACATAAAATTATAGAAATTAAGCACCTGATTTGCTAAACATAATCTATGACTATGGTACATTAGGAGCCACATAGAGATGGAGAAGAGGTTCAAAGTGTGGGTATACAAGGAAGGAGAGCCACCATTGTTTCACAGAGGACCCTTGAAAGACATTTATGCTATTGAAGGCCACTTCATCGACGAATTAGAGAATGGAAAGAGTC
>CAIGRF010180311.1:13148-25612 GCA_903798235.1 Fraxinus ornus
GAGATTAGGTTTAATTAAATTTTTATTAATTATAATTATTAAAACTTAATTACCACCTGATTTGTGAAATAAAAATTAATCCACCTATTTTTTGAAAATGAAACTTTAAAAGTAGGTTTCTAGGTAATTTTCTCTCTCTTTTTTTTTTCATGTTTGATATCAATATCAATGCAATTTGAAGCATAAATTGTAAAAGATAAAAAGAAGTAATGAATCAGATGGAAATATTAAGCTCTCAAGTGCCTTGAAATGAATTGAGGGAAAGAAATGACTCAAATGTGGCATTAGCGACAAGTGCTACTGGGTTCAGGTGCATGTTACCATTCATCTTTGAACAACTGCATAAACTCTTTCCCAAAAAGCACTCCAACAGTCCTTTCTACTAGCCAAAATGCCAATACAAAAATTGAAAATGAAACCCCCATTTTATCATGTTACCAAGGTCCTAGTAGACGAATCTAGTCCACATCTAAATGTCTATCCCATTCAAGAATGATTGAAACAGGGTCTCAAGTCACCATTCACATGCCCATTGTTGTTGATCCCAACTCCATTTTGGTTGAGAGGAGGCAGCCCAACAGTCATTGGAGGTGGAGCAATAGGGTATAACCCGTGCGTGTGTGCAAGGTTGTGGGGACTTACTAGAGGACTGCCAACTGGACTTCCTTTGCGCTGTTGGATGGTATGAATCTGCCGCAGTCCTTCTTCATGAATTACGGTATGGGGACTAATACACTTCAGCATTCTGTGGATTCATTGTTTCACTATTCAAGAACCAAAGCAAACTGAATAAATGCTAAAATATTCCAACAGAAAGAACAGAATTAGTAGCAAACTATCAACACATGCTATCAGCTCAAATAACGTCATGTGAGTCAACCTCAATGGTATAGTAACAACCAAACAGAGAAACAATGGATAACGTTGGCATACGAGTATAAGAACAACAAATAGCAAGACAAATGTTTGGAAAATGTGACATATGTGCTAACAAAGCAAAATATGATGTTTATACAACAGAGCATTAATATGACATACCTCTTGGGTAAATGATAAGGCGGCAATCTCGATTTCTAATCTGAAACCTCCTACTCTTAACACAAAGCCCTGTAATCTTCCTCTTCTTCAAAAGACCCTTCAACCGCTTAAAGTTCTCAATCCTCCAAGTAAACTTTCCCATGTTCCCATCTGATTTCCTGGAGTTCCCTCCGTTCCTCCCACCAAGCTGTGTGCTACACTTTGAAAAACTACTCAACTCCTTGATCACATGGAAGGATGTGCTAAAAACTGCTGTGTTGTCTACCAAGAACCCGGACTCGGGTCCCATAAAATCCTCCATCTTCATATAGTCATTCCACCCCAAACTGGTGTTATCCCCACACTTATTATCAGCCACAAAGCGGCCATAACTATCCCTATGAATGTGATTTGAACCGGCACCTGACATCCTAATTCCTAAACAAACACCAGCAACTCTTATCTGACATCAAAACATTCTTCTCGGTATCCTTACTCTCCAAACACAGAGACAAATACTCTACCCCATTGACCACACTCTGATAAACACTAACCCACAAATTACACTCTCCAGCGGGAAAAACTGGACTCATTATTTTCTTAGCTTTAATCATCTCCTTAAACAAACTAAAATTATGCAATCTCCAAGTGAACTTCCCACTTAAAATGTCCCCACCTACTTGCCTCATTATCCCTCCCCCTCCCACAGTCGACACATTATTGGACTGTAAATCATAATTATCCCGTGAAAATGAAAATGATTCATGGAGAATTAAGATATCTGCAGTAATGAGAATGCAATCATTGGAGGAATATAGCCGAGCTTAGGGTCTAAGAGGGAAATAAGAGACGCGAAATCGCACCACCCATGAGACTTCTTCTTGGAAGAAAACCGGTGCCAGCTATCCTGGTGCACTGACTTTGAGGAATCCGAGGAATTTTCAATGGCAAGACGGTAGCTGGCAAAACAGTCCCATTTGGAGGATGCAGTGTTGCGAGGGTCCATTATTTGCAAATAGATGGAAAGGTAGCCCGGGAGGGCCTGCGAGTCACCCTTGGGATAGATTAGCAACCGGCAATCAAAGCCACCCAGCTCGAAATACTTACTCCATAGTGCGCACGATTTGATTCGTGGAAAATTTGCAATGGTCCACTTGCAAAGCGCCGAGTAGTCCGCCCGCCGCTCCACCACCACTGATTCCGATGCCGTCGTGGATGCGACGGCTGCCCCAGCATCCCTAGAGTGATCCTCGACCGCCACGGAAGGCTTCTCTCTCGACAATACCCTATGCGATTGTGATGATATGCCATCGACGACGTCGTGGGGATAACAGCTTCGGAGGATGAGACGGCGGCGCCGTCATCGGATGATAGGTTTTTGAGGTGGGAACAGTGCTTCATAGTTGTTAGCTAATAGCTATTATGGTTAGTAGTCGTCTAGGTGTATGTTTGTTTCTCTCTGGGTATTTGTGTAAAATTAAACTACATAAGTGACTACATTGACAGGTAGAAATTATTTTCAAATAAAAAGAAAATTTTTTTTTTTTAAACTTGGATATGAAAAAATATAGGACAAAAAGATGGCGGGCCAAACATGTGGCTATTATGGACATCTTTATGGAACATAGCATTGTCCAAAAATATAAGCTATTCAAATACTTCCAAGGGTAAATAAGTTAGTATAAAGACACAAATTCGAATATGAAAAATTTAATTTTAAAAGTCTCATGTATTATTAATCAAATAGTTGATTAAATAGGTTAATATTACAATAACAAACACTTTATATTCAGATTTATGTATTATTCATAGTCACAAATCACAAATTTTATTGAATACAACTTATTTATCGATCACAAATTATCAAAACAATTTATCACAATTTATCTTTCGATCACAAATCACAAATTTTATAAATTACAACTTATTTCACGATCATATATTATCAAATGAATTGATCATAACAACCCAAACAAGCAGTGCCTAAAATAGCTATCGCACCATTACCCAAACAGGTGATGCATAAACAACAACAGACAGCTCACAAACATAGCACCAGAACCATCGCACCCACCCAGCATTGTAGATTCGCACCATCACCACACAGATTCGCAACATCACCACCACACCACAACCCATCGTCACACCACTATCACGTGCAGATCTAAACATCGCACACCATCACTGCATAACCACCAAAGATGAATTGTTATGTAGAGACAATAGATAAAGTGTGATTTAATAATATATTAAAAAATTGAATTACTGATTTTTGAAGTTGAAAGTCGAAAATCATGTGTGGATGTGATTTCCACAATAGTTTTTTTAAGCTTAGCCGAGCTCTAATTCTTTCAAGGAATGTAATATACGATTATTTACATGTACATAATATGTTTTATATAATGACTTACATACACATGATAGTTGAGATATAATTAGGTTAGAATTCCAACCAAATAAAAAAAATAACTTTACAACTCTTTTTTTGACATCTCATATGTATATAAATTATTATGTAACTACTTATATACAAGTAGCATTATTCTATATTTTATCTTTCACATTCCCAGGAGATAATAATCTCATANTAACCGTGGATGTCCGGGCCAACTTGCGCGCACTTCGACTAATCCCACGGGGCCCTGAAGTTTACAGTCGTTTCTCACCTCAGTGGCCCTGAGGGGACTCGAACTGGTGACCATTGAGAAGCAAACCCAAGGCCTGACCAATTGAGCTACCCCTCAGGGTTACTTATATACAAGTAGCATTATTCTATATTTTATATTTCACATTCCCAGGATATGATAATCTCATATAGTCCAATACCCAAAATATTTCAGCCATTGAGGGACTCTCCAAGTCAACCGTCACCCAACTCCTTCAATCGGGTCCAACAGTTGACAAAATTCTTTAGAGAATTTCCATTGAATTTTACAAATTGTCATATAGATAACATACAAATAAATATAATATTAATTTATACGGTATCAATGTCTAACAAATAGACAGTTGAGTTTTAAGTTTCATTTTCAATGGGTATCATCTATAATTCAAATTTCATCGCGAATGTATTTTAATAGGAGAGAGAAAGAATTTAATTTTTGTCTACACTTCATCTAACACGGTATCTACACCTAAACAATCTTTGTGACAGTATTTTCATTTTCTCTATCACGTGATCAACGGTGTCTACATTACTCATATGACAACTTTATTATGGCATGCCCCTTTCTAAAAATAAAAGTATGATCTCATTGTAAAGACGATGGCAAAAATAAAATAATTATTTCAACAAATAAATAAAGAGACAATTACAATCGTTTTACAATTTGTTTACATAATTGTTCGGTTTCCCAGTGCCAAAATATCTCGATTGACATAAGAGGCACCGAGAACATTTCACGCATCTTATCTTCTCAAACAAGGAAATCGAAAAAACATACAAGCTGAACTAGCTCAACTTTTAACTAAAAAGGTTACACACAATTCCAAGGTTTCTTCAAGACAAGAAAAAGTAAGGTAGATGAATTGCACATATACTCAACAAATAAAGAGTACCGGGAAAAAGGAAAGGAGATCCCACGTGATGTTGATCCTCACTTCAGACAAGTTGGAAGAGTAAGCCCATGACAAACAAAAGCCAAAACAACATACACTATAACCAGGAGAAGGACTATCAATGCAACCCTGCAGACAATCAATCAACATTCGTTAGCAACGCAGGGGGCACAATTGAGGAAATAATCGACTGCTGAATTATGCTTAGCGTGTAGAGTGACTCTGGGGACTCATCTGAACATTTCACATTACTGGGAGGAAATGGACATCCATATACTCCACGATTATTTCCCAAAATTAAAAGAAAGTTGGAGCTCACATAACTAAGAGCATTTTGACTAAGCTTAAAAAATCACTTATAAATAAATAAGTTGTAAAATAATGTAGTTTTTTGATGGGTTGAAGTTGGAAATAAGTTCATTATTTTGACAGTACTGTAGAAGTTACTTGGGTCTCCAATATAAGCTCACTGGAGCAAAACATTAGTTTCATATGGGGTTTTATAGACCACTATGTCATAGCTCATCATTCATCCAGTTTCATTAAGCTTACAACCTAGAAGATATGCAACAAGCATTCATTCATCAACTTAAGTAGATAATGGACCTATCTGATTGAAAAAGTTAAAAATCTCCAAGTTATCAAAATTGATATAACTTACGTTAGCTTAACATTTCTCCACCATACAGTGCTTCTAAAACGTCGTGCCTGCTTCCTGAAGCGGAAAGTGTTGCCTTGCATAGTAGACGTTTTATCAACCAGCAACTCCAATCGATCACCTCTGTCCAAAACTTTATCAATATTCTCTATCATGACATTGCGCACCTGTAATGTCACCCAATAAAAGAATTGAATGTCAAAAGTTGTCATCAACACAAATAAACCTGAAAAATATGCATATGGATATTATCAGAGAGGAATTCTACATTTCTGCCATCATAGCAAAAATGTTTGCCTCAAATGTATCTACAGTTCATTGTATTGAACCAACAGAAGTTACACAATGGTTCTGGCAAAAGCATTTCAATCTGGAATCATGACAACACTCTGGAAAGCTAAAAGTGGATCTAAAACTAGACAAGTAAAAAGGAATGGAAATGACAGCTCAACAGAAACATGAATAGAAATTTGTTAGATAAATCAAATATCACCTGACTCATTTCGCCTTTTAGACGGTTTATTCTATCAGCATTTGGATCATTGGAGAAATACTCCATTTGTTGACTCAACACCCTTGAAAATTCATCATTCATGGCATACGCTTGGGCAGACAATACAGCTCTGCCATATGTCCTCACAAATCTTTGATGAATTTCTTCCAGAAATGCAAAAGGGATTCTCCCTGCAAAATTATTGAAATACAGTAATATTAGGCGCAAAGTCAGCACGTATTGCACAGAAATGCTGGGGACAGTGGATTTGTCAGAATTACGACAAATGCTAATATGATAGTATAACACAGCATGCACATAAAATGTCAAAAATCAATTGCAAAAACCCAATAAATTCCTATTCCACCATTTTTCAAAATTTCAACTCCTCATTCCCAAGCCACCAAATTCAGCAAGAGTTACTTAATTGTAATCCAATCTAAAATTGGATGAGCAAGCCGCGAAGCCCATAACTTTCAAAAAACTCAAAATTCCACGAGCGAATTCTATACATGAAGTTGGATTTTTCTCTCTTCAGAATATTAAACCTTTCTCTATTTCACTCTTTTCATTATAGCTGCTACATATGTCGTCATATAGACATATAGCATTCGTTCAATCGGACAATTTGAACATCTGAAGCACAGAACTTCTGTACTTTTATCTTTGGATTTTCCAGAGGCTAATTATGTACAAACTTCAAATGACATTCTTAGTTTCAAAATTAGGAGTTCCTGATCAAAACATTTACAGCTTCATGTTTTCAAACTATTATGGTTTCTCACATACCAAAGTTACTCGAAATACTGAGATGAACTCAAATTTGATTTTTGAGTCCTAATTTTTTTATTTTTTCTATAATTAATTGATTTTATCATACAAAACATTAATATTAACGGTAGGGGAAAACTTTGCATGATTATTACACATTTAGGCAATTGAACTGGATAAAGTTACAAAATGAATAGATATTTATTTAACTAAATCTCAGACTTTCCAATTTAATTCACCGTATGCAAGGATCAAATGTCGCCAAGCAAAAATAGTCACAATTAGGAAACAATCATTTCAATATAAACTAAAAGGCAACATATGACTAAAACAGGCTTCATATCAGATCCATAACGAAATCTCAAAATTTAAAATCAGAAAATCACTTCAAAGTTAAAATTTTCCAATGTCCAAATCGAATTTAACCAAAAAAAATAACCACAGTTCAATCTACACGTTCCTATAAAAATCCAACCTTCAATATCACAAAAGCAACAATCTTTTACGATAATAATTCACAACCCCAATTCAATTCCTTCTAACCAAAACTCCAATTGCGAAAAATCACATTCCCAAATCATTCAACGCTCAAGTAAAAAATGATATTCCACCAAAAAAAAAAGCAAAAATTGTGAAAATAAATTATATACGTCAGAAAAAATATATATATATACATACGTCCGGCAGTATCATCGGCCATACAAAGTACGGTGAGTCCATCAGTCCGTTTGACATGGAAAATATACCGATCCTGAGAGTAGGAAACATTGGTGTCGTTGTTCCCGGGGATCTTTTCGAGGATTTGCCGGGCAATAGCGTTTGCCGTCGTCGTCGTGGGGCTGTATTCCGCCAGAACAACCGATCCACGCGCCACAAGCGCGTACAGTATCGCCATCCCCACCTCCCTTCCCTCTAATTGAGTTGAATTTGAAATGTAATGGACATAACAAAAGTATATAAATATGATTAAGAGGTTAGGGTTCTCTGTGTTATTATTATTTTAATTTATTCGATTGTTGATTTGGCGAAATTCAGGGATCGAAATGAAAATAGAAAATCGTGGTAGGGACAGGTTTCATTGATTACTAGCTTCTCCCCAGCAGATGAATGTCCTCCTGTTCCTTTTCCTACAATTCCGTGATTTGAGAACCCAAAGCGTTGGTGCTAAATTACAACTCTTAGTTCTCCGTCAGGTACAGTGTTATCTGTGGCAATCCCATGGGCAAGTATTTTACTGCCAGATATTTTTCAGACAAAATCGGTTTTTCTATTTTCAATATAAAAATTGTAGTTTACTTGGTATGACAAATAATAATAAATATTTTTAAAAATAATATCCTGAATCAAGCAAACAAAGATGTGGCTAGCTTGACTTTTAATTTGTCCTTTAGTGCTCGTTTGGTATAACTTTAATAATTGTTAAAATTGAGGTCAAAGTAAACAATTAATTTTAGCCCTTGTTTGCTCCACATTATTTTTTTCATTCTCATTCTTCTACTCATTTTCAACCATACATTTTTCAATAAAATAATATTTTCCTTCACATCAATAATTTTTCCTTCTTTTTCAACCACATATTTTTCATCACATCACTTCAAAAAAATGTCTTCTCTCATTTTAATGTGCACCAAACACACTCTAATTGAAAATGAGTGTACAAAAAAAAAAAGTTTGAAAATAATGATTGTCAAATAATGGGCTTATTCTAGTTGAAGTTTGATAAAAATTTAAAATATTTCATTATAACATTATTTTCACTTAAATAGTTACTCGATTTGAAGTATTGTCGTTAATTGCCACGATGAACTAAATCACGTTAATTAACTCAAGAGTTTTGTGATTTAACATTATTGGTGTTAAAACATCAATTTATGTGACATTAATGCAATATTAAATGGTATGTATAATTAAATTAATCAATTAATTATACATTTCATTGAACATATCATATAACTTCACTTAAACTGGTATTGTAGCACCAGTGGTGCTAAATAACATCATTCTTAAACTCGATTTACAGAACTAATTGTTGAAGAAAATGATGAAATTGAGGTCTAGAGAAGGAATCTTGCTCATTTTTATTCAAGTAATCCCAACTGGTTGACCACACATTAAAATAGCCCCTCTGTATAACACATTAATTTATGTTCGTTTTTTTTCAATAGAATAACTATTTGTAGAAATTTCATAAACTTAAATAATAAGAGCATGTTTAGTAGAGACTAAAATTGAAAAATTAACTGTTATGGTTGACTTTTATTAGACGAGTGGGATCCAATAACGATCATATTTTCAATTTTAATTGGATTTTAATTGTTACCAAACAGGCTAGAGCATGAAAAAATTTCAATTTGAATTTTTTTTATAAAACTTGATGAGAAATTAACTCTAGTTATTTGTAATTGATGGGGAATTATATTTTTTGATAGAAGTACCTAATTTTTGAAAGCAAGAAAATTCAATTCGAAAACTTCAACATTTATGGCGGCGATAAGTTTCTCGATGCAATGACATATTATAATATCCATGAATTTGCACAAAAAGGAAAACAAAATTATTAAAATTCCCCCAAGAAAGTGCATATATGTGTATTTAGGGGAATTAAACAACCTATTGTTTA
The DNA here is from genome assembly GCA_903798235.1 of Fraxinus ornus. Taxonomy (NCBI): domain Eukaryota; kingdom Viridiplantae; phylum Streptophyta; class Magnoliopsida; order Lamiales; family Oleaceae; genus Fraxinus; species Fraxinus ornus. The sequence goes on from CAIGRF010180311.1 coordinate 22,266, forward strand.
AAAACTAACATTTGAAAGGAGGAAATTAGTACTCAACCTCGTACTATAATTTCACAATAAGTCGTTAACAATAAAATAGTTTAAATTTTCATTGAATCAATGTATGGCATTGAAAGAAACATGCTTCTTGACACAAATTCAAGTTTAAAATAAAACAAAATTTATAAAGTTAGTTTCATAATCTTTCGTTCATCGGTGGCTTGTTTCAAGAAATGTTGCTATTTCACTTAGCTCATGTCTCAATTGGGTAAAAATCAGACTTTTATCGAAAATGGTGCACCGAAAATGTTACACCCTCTCACATGCGCGCGGGGCCAGTGTAAATAAAAAACCCTCAAATATGTGGTTATCACACCCTATTGTGAATGTACGTAAAAGACTAGGTAAAAAGAGGGTATACATATAGCATTACCCTAACAAAATTTGTAGATCTCAAACTTTGATTGAAGATGAGTTTAAAAAACAAATTTTAAAAAGTGGGGGTCAAAAAGAGACTTTTATCGATGGATGGTCACTAGAAATTGGCTACGGGCTACCACATGGACATGGAACCCAGCCACGGCCCATACAGTGAGGACTAACAAAAGGGTCCAGTTACGTCAATTTCAAGAAAGGATGACCAAAGAGCTGCCCGTAAAAGATGCTTTCTTTNCTTTATTCATTGAGGAATGTCCATATGCATATTATGTTCATTGTTTTGCTCATCGACTCCAATTAGCTCTTGTGGCAACAGCTAGGCAAGTAATTCCAGTATCTCAGTTTTTTGATTACTTAGCCCATGTTTGGTACACATTAAAATTTTCATTCTCATTTTTCTACTCATTTTCAACCACACATTTTTCAATAAAATAATATTTTCCTTCACATCAATAATTTTTCCTTCTTTTTCAACCACATATTTTTCATCACATCACTTCAAAAAAATGTCTTCTCTCATTTTAATGTGCACCAAACACACTCTAATTGAAAATGAGTGTACAAAAAAAAAAAGTTTGAAAATAATGATTGTCAAATAATGGGCTTATTCTAGTTGAAGTTTGATAAAAATTTAAAATATTTCATTATAACATTATTTTCACTTAAATAGTTACTCGATTTGAAGTATTGTCGTTAATTGCCACGATGAACTAAATCACGTTAATTAACTCAAGAGTTTTGTGATTTAACATTATTGGTGTTAAAACATCAATTTATGTGACATTAATGCAATATTAAATGGTATGTATAATTAAATTAATCAATTAATTATACATTTCATTGAACATATCATATAACTTCACTTAAACTGGTATTGTAGCACCAGTGGTGCTAAATAACATCATTCTTAAACTCGATTTACAGAACTAATTGTTGAAGAAAATGATGAAATTGAGGTCTAGAGAAGGAATCTTGCTCATTTTTATTCAAGTAATCCCAACTGGTTGACCACACATTAAAATAGCCCCTCTGTATAACACATTAATTTATGTTCGTTTTTTTTCAATAGAATAACTATTTGTAGAAATTTCATAAACTTAAATAATAAGAGCATGTTTAGTAGAGACTAAAATTGAAAAATTAACTGTTATGGTTGACTTTTATTAGACGAGTGGGATCCAATAACGATCATATTTTCAATTTTAATTGGATTTTAATTGTTACCAAACAGGCTAGAGCATGAAAAAATTTCAATTTGAATTTTTTTTATAAAACTTGATGAGAAATTAACTCTAGTTATTTGTAATTGATGGGGAATTATATTTTTTGATAGAAGTACCTAATTTTTGAAAGCAAGAAAATTCAATTCGAAAACTTCAACATTTATGGCGGCGATAAGTTTCTCGATGCAATGACATATTATAATATCCATGAATTTGCACAAAAAGGAAAACAAAATTATTAAAATTCCCCCAAGAAAGTGCATATATGTGTATTTAGGGGAATTAAGCAACCTATTGTTTAAAAACTAAAATTTGAAAGGAGGAAATTAGTACTCAACCTCGTACTATAATTTCACAATAAGTCGTTAACAATAAAATAGTTTAAATTTTCATTGAATCAATGTATGGCATTGAAAGAAACATGCTTCTTGACACTAATTCAAGTTTAAAATAAAACAAAATTTATAAAGTTAGTTTCATAATCTTTCGTTCATCGGTGGCTTGTTTCAAGAAATGTTGCTATTTCACTTAGCTCATGTCTCAATTGGGTAAAAATCAGACTTTTACATAAGTTCATAAAATATGCAGTTGAAAACTTAATAAAATGGATAATTCTATTTGTACCGAAAATGGTGCACCGAAAATGTTACACCCTCTCACATGCGCGCGGGGCAGTGTAAATAAAAAACCCTGAAATGTGTGGTTGAGTGGTTCTCACACCCTATTGTGAGTGTACGTAAAAGATTAGGTAAAAAGAGGGTATACATATAGCATTACCCTAACAAAATTTGTAGATCTCAAACTTTGATTGAAGATGAGTTTAAAAAACAAATTTTAAAAAGTGGGGGTCAAAAAGAGACTTTTATCGATGGATGGTCACTAGAAATTGGCTACGGGCTACCACATGGACATGGAACCCAGCCACGGCCCATACAGTGAGGACTAACAAAAGGGTCCAGTTACGTCAATTTCAAGAAAGGATGACCAAAGAGCTGCCCGTAAAAGATGCTTTCTTTGTATTTCATAAATTGTGGAAACAATTTGGTCCAGTTCTCGCAAAGCATGCTTTCTCTTTATGAAATGATAATACAGATATTTTAGCATATGTTTGGGCTACATTAAAATAATTTTTTTGAAAAAATGTGTTTTTTTAAGAACAAGTTAGAATTGAACGTGCATTGCACGGCATTATAAAATACTTTTTAAGTGTTATAAATGTTTGATATTAGTTTGTTTCGAGAATTTGAAGAGTGTCAAACGAACTAAATAAAATAAAATTTATGATAGAAATTTAAGAGAAGAAAAATATAATCTCAAATAGTCAAATCTCAACTTTTATGATTCGATTTTTTTGTGATAATGAAATCCTACAAATATGCAACATTTTTGTTACTCCTGAAAAATTCGTATCACGAGGCAAGGAGGGAGTTCCTTATTCATTGTCAGTCCGGACGAACCGATGCGGCACAACAGGACGACTCCCAACCTGAAGGGGACCCATCCGAACCCCCAGGGTAAAGGAAGTGCCACATATCCGAACTCATCCATCTAGGAAGCGCATGATTAGACATCGTGATTTGACTACTCGCCTCAGCGCCGCCTCCTACCCCTCTCTACACAGTCACATCGCAGGCCTACAATAAAGATATGAAGATCCAAGCATTTATGTTCTGAATGACAGGTGACTGATGCAAGACATTTAGATTA
>CAIGRF010180322.1:12930-29385 GCA_903798235.1 Fraxinus ornus
TTTAAAATGAAGCCATACGTGAACAAAAAGATCCAAAATTTTAAAAAAAATTCGGGTGAAAAATTATACCAATCAAACACACTCAATTAACAATTCCCTAGAAAATAATTTCTAGGCAATTACTTTCCCTGAAATTCATTTTCTTTCCACCTATTTTCCACCATTGCAATCAAACGCACCCTTAGAATCTTAGGCCACTATGGATGTCTCGGTGTGATCTAAGTGATGTTTGAATTTAGAATTGCGAATTTTTGATGTATGTATTCCATGATTGTTATTTAGTGAAGAAATCTCATTTTCATTTAATTAGTTTTCGAAAAACATTTCGTTAGTATAATATAGTTGAGGAGTAAATCTTATACTTCATTTCTCGTATAAATTTGACATTTTCAATTAAGTATTGAATACAATGATTGCATACTCTTGAATCATAAGTTTTATCATCTCTTCTGCAACAACGATGATGTCTTACATTTACCTTGATTCTCAAAGTCCATACGTAATCATTATAATCCACGGAAAAAAGCAAAAAAGATACAATAGTTAAAAAATTTATTATTGTGTGACGGATTGGATGGTAGATGATGATGTAGAGTCAAAAAAGAAAGAAAATGAGTAGCACCTATCAATGCTGTCCAACTGTATCATAATGTAGTCTGTAGATTTTATCTGTACGAGTAGTACTGTTCATTATTATTTTTAGAATAATGTTATTTATCATTATAATATTGAAACATCGATGACGTAGCAATCTATGTTAAATAATGAAATTGAACAGTTTAATTTTTAAGAGAGGGATGGAGAGGAAAGAGAGAAAAATGTGATGGATAAAAAGTTGTCACATTACCGATGTTTCATCATCATGATGAATTGATGATAAATAATATTACTTTTATTTTTATTTGAATTGAGGCAACCTGAGTTTGATTGGAACCCTCAAATCTTTGTTGCTTTTACAGCTACAAGATGCAATAGCAACAGACTTCTAGGTGGGCTCTTTTCCAGAAGTTAGCTAGCGAGGCGAGCCAACGAGCCTAACTTGCAACCTAGCTCACCTAGCTTGATAGTCAGCCCGTGCAAACAAAGGTTTATGCTTGATGAATATAAAAGGTCAATTTCATTTGCTTTTCATGGCACTAATTTTGCTGGAAACATCATCATCAATTAGTGTTAAGCCTACTGTTTATCAAGTTGATTTTGTTAATTATTTAAGCAGCTTATGTGAATTGGCTGTCATCATTACTCACTTTTTAATAGATACAAATTCACGTAGGCATTGAGCTACAATGGTTTCTTTTGCATTAAAAAAAAATTAATGTAATATTCATTATCCATATCTCTAAAATGTAAACAAATGTGTTTGGAGAAAACAAAGGAAAAAGAGATTGATAACTAACCGGGTTTTAAGCAAATAAACACACCGTTTACATATCAGGTAATAGCCCAGTTATTAGAAAAGGCCCAATAAGACCTAGACCTTTTTTGGGCTTTTCTTGAATGGTAACCCAATTCGCTGCTGGGTTAGCATTTATTGGACAATCAGTTTCATTTGGTCAATTATTTTGAGAAAATTATCAATTTGGTATAATAAACAATAATGCTATGTAGCCTCAATGGGGATGCATCCTCAGTCTATAGCCGTAAATGATAGGTTAAATGATATGAGAAATTAATTGACTTATTTAATTCCACATATCATTTAATGCCACATTAATACCACATAGACTGGTAGGGGTGGGCAAAAAATCGATCGACCCGACGAAACCGACCCAAACCGATCGGTTTGGGTTGATTTTTTGCATTTTTTGGGCGGTTTTCGAGTTTTGGGTCGGGTCGGGTCGGGTCGGGTCGTAGGTTGGCACTATAACCCAACCCAACCCAACCAAAAAAAAAAAAAAAAACTTATGTTAAGCCCCTGTTTGTTCTATATTTTTGGGTCAAATGTATAAAAACTGACAGACTAACAGTGATATTGTGCTTGGTTATTATTATTATTATTATTATTTTTTAGTATGGATAGTGAGGTATACAATTGTGCACTAAATAAATGACAATATCTTTAGGTAAATAGTTTTAAGAACAATTATAATTATTCATTTATGTATGGTGTACGTAATACTTTAGAATTCCATCAAATACATATAATCCGGCCAAATATGACTTTTGGCTACAAAGATTTAAAGATAATTTTTGGCAACCCGACCAACCCAACCCAACCCGACCGATACTTGATTGGGTTGGGTTGAGACATTTACACGAGTTGGGTTGGGTTTGGGTTGGGGCAAAAACCAACCCAACCCAACCCACGCCCCGACCTATAGACTGGGGATGCATCCCTACTGGGGATGAATAGCATTGCTCTATAATAAATGGGTTTTTTGAATCTGCAGACTGCAGTAATTATTGACTTCACAGGAATCATTTTACTAGAATGTTTATTTCTATTAAAGAATGAAGTGAGAGTAAAATGATGCATTTGTCATTTTACCTAATTCATTCAAAAATTGTAGTTTGGACGACTGACAATAACACTAAAAATCTGATAGTCCCAGAGACACGCACTTAATGTGAAACATGTAAGTGTTATGCCCTAAATCCAATCAACTTTGGACATAAGCACTTTTAATGTATATATAATCGATGCAAATTTATGGTAAGATCTATTATTTAATTAAATTAATATTCTAATTAATTAAATAATAGAATCCGTAGATTCAAGTCTTGATGATTTGTTAATCACAAGGAGTTGTGATTGTGAGATACAAATCACATATGATTGAATCTTAAATCGTCCGTGGTCGTATGTAATAACGAGATACGGATATCGTTATTACGGATAGACCATCACATATGACATTTCTTACTTATGAAGTAAGTAGTGGATCTTATAAGTTAAAGTGTTGTGACACTTGAATGAACACGTGAATGTTTTGTTATAGATCAAAACATTGGAGACCCTCTGAGAGATTCCACATGAAAAACTATCTGAGTGTTAGTGGTTAATCTCTAACGTTCGATAGTGGAATTGGTCATTTGACTTGAGATCATCATAGTGCCTTATATGATGACAGTCATACTTTGGTGATGTCGGATGTTGCTCTGCCAATGATCGCTAATACGGCATAGTTCAAGTATGTCAAGAATCATATGAATGTTGCGAATGATCAATAGATGATTCGTCACTCTTAGATAGTAAGAGATTATGATCTATATTTCATCCAGTTAAGTTGATAATGATCCTTGGCCAATGTGAACTCATAAATCGAAAATGAGTTTTCGACTTACATTGAATTAACAGTAGAATAAAAGATATGATCAATAATTGATATTGACACATATTTACATCTCATAATTGATCGGATCATATTGACGAAAGGATTATAGTTCACGGTAAACGAACGAGTTTGATTTGGTCATACCACATGATATTTTCCGTCACATGTATTGCCCTACACATTGCTGATGTCAATTTGGGACGACAGATGTGAATTGATGATAAATTAAAAAGAGGTATTTTAATTTATCAATTTTAATTAGATCAAAATAATAATTCACGTCGTTAGGTATCGTGATCGGGAACCTAATGTGTCACACACAAAAGAGAACCAGAAGAATGAGATTTACCAATTAATTAATTGACAAGTATTGGATAATTAATTAATTGAGTTGCTTATTAATAGGCCCGAATTAATTAAATGGATCAATTCATTCATGGACCGGATTTAATTAATTTGATTAATTAAATGCTGGACCAGGCTAAGTTAAGAGATGGGTCAAGCCCGTTTGGACTTGTATTAATAGGCCGCTAGGGTTTGAAAATTGTAATGAATTTTTTTTCATTATTCTTGCTAGTACGAGAAAAGAAAACCCTAGCCGTCATTCTTGTTCTCTGTGTGGATCACCATTGAAGGCTGGACAATTGTACCGCTTAAATTACAGACCGTGATCGTTGGAGTTTGTGAATCAGTAAAAGAGTTTGCAGAATTCATCTAAGGTACAATTCTAATCACAGTTTCTATCTAAACATAAATCAAATATTTGTTTGGGAATCGAAATTGCTTTATTTCCGCTGCGCATGATTAAGTAGGTTCCCAACAAAATCTAAAAATATCCACTACACTACACTACACTACACCCCCTCCAATTCGTTATATATATTCAAACAAACATAACTCAAAATCTCTATCCATGTTTGAAAAGCGGTAGCAAGCAACAGAGAAATGAAATAGACTTCCTTCTATGTCAAAGAAATCTTACCCTACAATGCCGCAATTGATAACCATTATACAGATTAAGCTCGATGCTTAGATAATAGATCTTAATTCCAGTCATTCCAGTACAAGCAAATGATCTCTACCAAAGAGGGTAAGAGAGACTAGCCCAGAAACTCATGCACAAATTGACTTCACTAAAGGTGATCGCACACCGATCCAAGCGTTGTAACAATCCGAAGGAAGATAACTAGCTACAGTCACACAATTAGATAACTTATGTAACTGTAAACTGTGACATGTTTCTAATAAATTGATCGCGACATAAAAATTGTGATTCATGATTTAGCATGTGACCGTGACCTATAAATTGTGTAGTATATGATTATGACATGTTTTAATTTCAATTTATAGGTCATAATATTTATCAAAGGTCATAGTCACACACCACTCGATTTTTGAAAGTTTTTTCAAGTTCGTTAATTTTGAAATTTTATTACTAATTATTGTAATGAAGATTTTTACAAAGTTATTTTACTACCAGAGATCACAATAGTTGCATATTTTAGATTTATAGAGATAAATCAGTTTAATTAAGCAAGCTTAGCGTTTATATTACGATAATCTACAGCAAAATTTAGACTACACCTGAAGAAAGTGGTCTAAATTATTAACATTAATCACTGTGTAATCACAATGAATAAAGTGGGCCTTCACTAAAGTGGTGCACTAGGAGACTATTGGACAATAGCGTGGGGCCACGTTCACATGGAATGACGGGTCCTTTAGTTTATAATTGCAATTAGTGGTCAATAGTGTGTTATTAAGGACGAACATTAGTTGAGAAATGTCGAATTAAACGTGTTTTTTGGATAGAGGTTTCTCATCATACATTGTATAATGAAGGACATTTTAGGTGAAAGAGAGTGGGAGCGATCGTCTTTTCTGTCCCCACCGTGGCTGCTACTGACGATAGTAAGTGCGCGTGCTTCTATATTTGTCTGTTAGCTTTAATTCAAATCACTTTTTATACGAGAGATATGATTCACGACAGTGAAGATTTTATCCTTTTCTTTTCACACTTAGCCTTTTGAACTGTCATTAACATTGTATCTGTGCATATCATGTAACCATACTTAATATGCGTTTTGACATAAACCTAATATGTTGACTTCAAAAATTGCTAGAATGTCTATATCGAGTATCAAGTAATATCATTTAACTGCACATTGTAGCTCAAGTCACATGTTTGATTCATTTTAGATACCAATAAGTCACAGTTGTTTAATTATATAATTGAATAGCATGATGCATGCAGAGCACATACTAAGTGTTAGTGATAGAAGTCCTAAGTAGCTAGGATGACGACTAAGAGAGAAATTGAGGACTTTCCATGATCAAAGACTCTCACGCGCCTTTCTTAATTGAACCAATCGAGCCAGTCACATGGTAATTTATTTTGGTTTGCTCACGGCTAGCTATATAATTGAACTGAGTTTTAACACTAACTATGTTAACGCTTACCATTATTTGCTATCAAGAAAAGTCAAAACATTTGAGGGATCTAATAATGCACTTTTCTTTTTCCACAAATTACTCTACGTGACGTGTTTTATTAATGAAATGATCTGATATATATATATATGCTAAATTTCCAAACAATGAGGGGGACAAGTAGCTATACGGCCTAATCTCACGGGAAATTAAAGAAGAAGAAAATGTAAAAATGAAAGAGACAGCACAACCAACTAACAATGTAAATAATTCAAGATTTGTTTCACTTGTGACTTGATATATGCAAAATAATTTCATCTTCCGATGGCTTTGCACTAAGAAAGAAAGCAAATAAAAGAAATAAAAATTATACTAGTCTTAGAATCAACTGAGTGACTAGGAAATGACAAAAGGGTAACAAGAAGAGTCAAACCATTCAATGAAGTTGAAAAGAACTTCGTCAATTATGTTGAAGATTGATCCAGATTCGATTGGGTTTTGATGGATTAGTTGAGGTGGACATTGAAGAGATCAAAATGTAGATCAAGGAATTATTTCAACATTTTTTCACTCCCTGCATGCCAAGCTCCTGCTCGAACGCTCAAAACAGGGAGCGTAGCGCTCACTCTCCGTCAACTTGCCACTCGAGCATCGTTGTGTTCCGACAAAAAAATTGTTTTCTTTATTCCACGCATTTTTTATGTTCTTTCCACTCGAGCGTCATTGTGTTCTTTCTTGTATTCTTCTAGTGTTATGACTGCTACTTCATATTGTGTTATATAACCTTGTCCCCAATTCATAACAATTGGTCTCAGGCCTTAAGATTTGATTTGTTTAAGGTTTTGTTCTTGTGATGGCAACCATGAAGTATAATATATTACTTTTGGATCACAACACTAGATTCTCATTGTTGGGAATGGTCTCAGGCCTTAAGATTTGATGCGGACAGTGCTTGCTTAGATGGATTTGGATGACACTTTGTTGAGATTTGATAAGATGTCCTCAAATTGGTTGATGGAGGAGAAACGATGTAAGGATCAAAAGGCCCCTATCACATATTAATCTTCATCTTCATCTTTCGAATCATATTCTTTAGGACGTTATGAAAGAGAAAAATGCAACTACATTATAGTTGAAGTTGGAGCAATCATGCATGATCGAGAGTCTAATCAACAAATTATATTTGAAACGGCATTTTTATTCTCATCGTATAGCATTACTAGTAGATAACCTAGTTGTTTTTAAAAGAAATTGTTGCTAATTTGAAAATCTTGGAGGTTAAATATGATGAAGAGGATTTGAGGTTAATTTTATTACGTTCGTTACCAGTTTCATATATGTTGTTTAGAGACACGATATTATATAATCGTGATATTGTCACCATTGAAGACGTATATGAAAGGGGAAGTTCGAAATCTAACTTTAGTAATAAAATTTGTAACTATTGCAAGAAGGAGTCTATAAAGTATTATTGCTATAAGTTACAGAATAGGGGAAAATTGGCAGCAAAACAGAAGGGAAGTCAACCAAAAACTTCAGGTAAAGTCGACATTGTAGAAAATTGTTACAATAATGGAAAACTTTTGGTTATTTTTTATGGCGAATCCAAACTTGACAAGGATCGGATTCTAGATACAACTTACATATTTTCATGTGTCACAATCAAGATTTGTTTTCAACATATGAAACGGTTTCAAAAAGTGTTGTGTTAATGGGTAACCATAAACCTTATAAGATAGCTGGTATGGGAATGGTCAGAATTGATATATTTAATAGCTAAATATAAACATATAAAAAAATTACAACTAAAATTAAAAAAAAAAAGTGGCAGACAAGTTTTTTTTATTTTTTAGGCTCACGGGCCGGGTCGGTTCGAGCCGACTCCCTAAGATGGGGCTCAGCCCCACCAAGCCACGAGTTGGCCTGAAAAGTTGATTTAGTTGCTTATGCTTTAAACGTGATTGAAGGTATTGATTCTAGTAAAGAACCTCTACAAAAACAGTTTGTAGTGTTGATTCTGTTACATGGTGTGCTTTTGCCCTGTTTGGCGATTATTGAATTTTGTGATTTTGTTGCTTGTTGCGATAACTAGAACAATTTTGGTACCCGATGTAATTTTGTTGAGTAGTGCTTAGATTCAGTTGACATTCATTTATTGTGTTTATCCTAGTTAAATTTTGTTGAAGAGATAGAGAATTTGTTCAATGTTTTGTTGAAGAATTCAGTTTTATGTCTTGTAGTGGAATATCTCTAAAGTCTGTTCATTGTATTTGATTTGATTCAAGGTGGAAATTTGACCCAAATTCGATTGGGCTTTGGTGTACTAGTTGAAGTAGGCCTTGAAGAGGTTAAAATATGTACCAAAGAATGATTTCGGCATTTATACCGCTCCCTGCGCTCCAAGCTCCCACTTGAGTGCTCAAAGCAAGGAGCCTGGGCCCACTCACTGCCAACGTGTCGCTCGCTCATCGCTAGACTGGCGCTCAAGCGTCACTTGTTCCGACCAAAGATTGTTTTCTTCATTTCATGCATTTTTTTATGTTTTTCCATCTTTAACACTATAATTAAGATTTGACAATGTAGTATATATATATATAGCTGACTTTTCATTACAAGTTTGATACGTTAGACAATATTGTAAATACGATATTTTTGTATTTTTTTCATATTATAGTGAATTCTTATTTTCTCTACCAATTTTTTTGTGTTCTTCTAATGTTGTGAAAGCTACTTCATATTGTGACATATAACCTCGTCTCCAATTCTTAACAAATTATAATTAGGTCTTTTGAGTCTTTATTTTGTGATTCAAAAGATGAAATTACTTATGCTGATATTTGTTAGAATAGCAAAGTAATTGCCAATTTTCATGAATTCCAGCAAGTAGATATTCGTGCACTTCTTCATTAATACACCCTTTCACGAAGATTGTGGGTTTCTATAAATTGTGATGTCCTCGTAAGAAATAATAATTACTCGAGACATCTCTATTTTTTTAAAAAAAAAGAGAAAGAAAGAAAGAAACACATGGTCCTACAACCCACGTGTGTAGTGATTGGTCACATCGAAATTCTTTAAGGACAATGGCCCGCTAAGATCTCATATTTGATATCTGCATGTAATGAATTTCATTTGTCTAGGAAAAGATACTCCCCATTTGTTATTGGTTAGGAAACTAATGTGACTTTCACATTCATGTTGAAGTCACAAATTTGGGAACAATTGATGCAGGAGGATCGAAGTCAGATAATGTCGAGTTGTTCGATAGTTCGTTGATGGCGCTGAGGTACCATGAGTAGACGGATCAACACAAAAATGACAAGTAATCGACGATCTTTTCTAATTGAGGCCGTTTTTTACACGTTTCAATAATTTGGTCATAACTTTGGTTACAGTTATCAGAATAACACTTATGACCCCAATTCGGAAAGCTCTTTTCGACGTTCACGTCGTGGTTACACAGCTTCGCTCGGTGTGAATTGATTTTGAGGGTAAAATCCGTTGTTTTCCCTTCCGAATCCCCAATTTAGTTATTTTTTCCTTTTTGGGTAATATTTCATTTGCCTTTTTAACATAGATTATAAACTTGATTTAAGCCAAATTTTTGGAATATTATCTCTTTTATTACACATTTCATTTTGGTATGAATATTTGAGATTTTGCTGTTTTTGATAAAATTCCGATAATTATGATTTTAATGATTTTATTAGCTATATAACCCCGGCTTGTGGGTTACTTGTGCATGTTGGATAAATAATAAAGAAATTTTCTTGCTTTCTCTCGATTTTCTCGTGTTCTTCTCTGTTAAATATTTGCTGAAACCAACTTACAGAATAATCGTTATTCCACCCGATGTCAACAACTACCCTCAAATCTTTGACACATCTCCATTTTCTCATAAAATATAATTAAGTGCTTATATTTTTACTTTTATTTTGAAGAGATAGCTTTATTTAACAACTATTTGACATGTTTTATAAATAAATAAATAGTACAAAATTAGGAGGGAGCTCTATCTAGTCATACTATTAATCTTCATAATTAAGTGTTTATATATTGTTATAACATATAATAACAAGAACGTAAATTAAGTGTACTCGCGAACCTCTTTTTCTGCAAAGTATATCTTCAGCATGTCCTAATACATACGTATAGGAATAGATGAAATTCACTTTTTAATCAAAGTCCAAAAAATACACAATTTTCAAAATATTTGAGCTAGATTTAAACGCGAAAATTTTATTACTCAAATAACATATTATTTTATCCTGATAAATGGCCCGTAGTGCCATCTCGACTATCCACATTGCGAGGGTATTTGACGTGGATTAAAATTAGAATTTTAGTGATTGTGATAGAAGTGTTTGAAATGTGCGGTTGAAAACATGTGGGATCCATGAAAAGATTTGGTTAATATTGATTGTTTGACTTTGACTTAAATTAAAATCAAATTTTAATCCGCTCCAAACATGTCATGCTTGCCTCTAAATGGGAGGCCTTTAATAACTTACTCTGCAGAACCCATTTTGGAATTTATCCGACAGAAAGGATCTTCACAGGCAAATAAGTTTATAAAGTACTGTGATAACGTTCAACTTTTTTTAGATTTTAACTTTTCCCCAAGTGGATTCTTGTTCCCTCCATATATTTTGCCAAATCAGTATGCAAGTAGAAGAAACAAGTTTTGCTCAACTAAGGTTGGAAAATAAAATTTCAAACCATAGTTTTCGAAACAAGAAAAACCATGGGGTTTAGTTAGAGTTGTAAAATGGTCCATCCCACACTAGAAGTCCATTTGTGCACAATAACTAAGTCAAGATAAAATATACCAAACAGCCAAGAAATAAGTTTGAACCCTAACAAGTAACGAAAGGATGCATAAGAGACATTTGATAATGGCTGGACCCATTCCCAAAGAGAATGTCCATCTTTTTCTACAATATCCTATGGCTCCTCTTTTGCAGGGTTGAGTTTTTTCAACCCTTTTTGTGAATCTGATTCATTCATATTCCATCGTTTAATCACTCTTATCTGATATATACTAATTTGGGAAGTCATGATATGTGTACAAAATTAATTATCATAAATTATAGTAGCAATGATAATTTTTTAAGTTAAATCATTTTAGGTGGCTTGTTAGAGAAAATAAAACAATAAAGATTTACGTGGGACTTGACCGGAACTTCTAAATATATGTGCAATAAGAATAAACCTATTCTGTTCGAGAAAGAGGAATACAATATAAAAGTTAAAGAATTATGTTTCATGTGCTTTAGTCATACTCCTCGTCATTATGTGTCATGTGTCTCTTCGGCTCATGGTTACTTATGTACTCGCTACTTGATTCCATGAATCTATTATAGGAAAGTCTATACCCTCCTCACAGTTATCATGAATGTAATCAAAAGCATCTTCAATAATCCCTCTTGGTGTTGGTGCATCTACTCTGACATCATCACTTACAACCGCTATCTTTATTGCGGACGGTGAATAAAAATCATAAATTTCTACATCCAATAACGTATTGCTCAAAATATTTTCAATGAATTGTTAGACTGGATTTTGGTGTCTACATAGAAGCAAGAATTGTATAAGATCGTTGCTTTACCTATGTAGAAAACACATTTTTAAATTTTGCTTTTCTAACATTTTTAAGGAATTTAACAACTTAGAGCAAGAATGTTGAGGGAAAGAGGCAAAGAACTACACTAAGAGCATCTCCATTAGTTTCTTTATATATTTAAGAGCATCTTCTATCATATAAGAGCATCTTAAATCATTTTTATAAATAAAGAGCCAAACATTTTACTCAACTCCAATAAGACTATATTCGTTCATTCAATATTTTTACTTTTTCCCATAAATAATTATTCCCTCCGTCTCATTTATACATGCTTGTTTTGTTTTTCACACGGTTAAGAAATTTTATTTAGAAAAATAATTTTTGTCAAAAACTTTCCTAGCTTACCCTTATTTAATTATCAATAACTAGTAGTAAATTATTATTGGAAGTAGTAAAGAAATAAGAGTATATTCGTAAACGAACAAAACAAAATATTCTTACTAAATAAACAAAACTATATAATTGAGACAATAAAGTAAGCCTACATAAATGGGACGTAGAGAGTATTGTTTATCATTTTCTAATTTCTCTCTTTTTTATTTATCACTTCCCTCGTTTTTATTTTGTAGAAATCAAAGAAATGAATAGAGAAATGTGCAAATTCACTCTTTATTTTATAGTTAGTAAATTTGGCTTTCTATATTTGGAGTCAAATCCACTCATTATTTTATTTTTTAAAAGATAAATAGTGTATTTATCACCTCAAAAAAGAGGTTTTGACTCTCTAAAATAGGGGGAAACAACTAATATATAAGAGAATATTGGAGAAGCTCTAATTCTACTTCTGTAATAATTAAAATGAATATAAACATGTGTATATATATAAAAAATAAAATTACAATCTAAACACGAGTACAAAAATAACCCTCCGTGTGATAAATTTACAAATGATATATAATTTCGAATATTAAGAAGAATAGTAGTGAATCTCACGGAATGTTTGAATAAACTATAAATTTTCTATTGAAATTAATGTTTGACTAAATTTATAAATGGTACCGAGGGCCAAATTAAACAAGATTAGTTGAATATATTAACTTTGCTGACAAGCAAATAATCTTCTGGGGTCCACCATAACCAAGTCCGTAAATTCTTCAAAAAAGACAGAAGGAATAGTCTTTGCATTTATTTTGATAGTTGCAGAAGGTGAAAATCAATATTCTTGTTACATTGTGTATAAGAAATTCCACAGTACCTTAATTTTGATGATGCCAAAGGCAGACATGTTTGAGTAATCATATTCATGCATGCATGCATGCATATTTGTCATTATATACACATGTATACTATACTGTGTATTCACAAAAATGTCTTTTTGCTTAAAATTTTCAAACAGGAGTCACAGAGGTGCCTCTGATTTTCCACAGTTTTTTAGCTTATTCATGTAAGTTTTGATTAATTGTAAGACAAAGACATCAACGGCACTAATTATCTATTGGGGTGGGTGGGGGCATATAATTCTATATCAGTGTAAGTAATCTTCATGTATAGTGATGATAGGCTAAATTTAT
Source organism: Fraxinus ornus (assembly GCA_903798235.1). Lineage (NCBI taxonomy): Eukaryota > Viridiplantae > Streptophyta > Magnoliopsida > Lamiales > Oleaceae > Fraxinus > Fraxinus ornus. The sequence continues at coordinate 25,770 of CAIGRF010180322.1, forward strand.
GAATATTTTAAAAAGCTAAAAAACAAAATATTTCAAAATCATATCTGATTTGAATGATTTCAATTGATTGACTAAGAGACGAGTAATTTATCACTGATTATTTATTTATTTATTTATAAAAGAGAGAGAAACTTTAAACTCTAGCAATTTAATTGGAGATCTAGATGATGAAAATTAACTTCTACAATATCAGATCAATTCGTTTCAAAGTTTTTATTATATCTTCGACGCATTCTCTTATCGAAGAATAGATTTAAATTAGTACGTGTGTTACATCCTAAGTTTTTAGATCAACGTGATAGTTCAATATCGTAACAGATGTTAAATTTAGGTCTCGTCATCACTCAATATAAAAACTAAGTTTGGACTGCCCGTCAAAGGATGGAGACTAAATTTATATAAATTTCGGTATATACTCTCCAATAGTTAAGCTTCGGATGTGTTTGGTTTAAAAATTCTAACATGAACTCGACATTTATTTTTCTCATCAAAGACCTAATATTACATGAAATTTCAGAGGCGATTCTCGTAAATGCATCATAACATTTGCCTACTTTACTATCACATTGAAATACTTCATCTAAAAATTTAAACTTTCGTGTAAATGTAAATTGATTTTTTATATCTTATTTCAACATTATTAGCCTAGCTCTGCAGCAGCCATTCCCATATCCATAAATCTCTGGAAGAATAAAAATACCAAGGTTATAAAATAAATCTTTTGTATTTTTGAGTTAAAACGAATTAAATCAAATTTTCCTAATTCCATAGTCACTTAAACTTTCTTTTAATTTCAACATATTTAGATAAGTTATTTATGAAAAAAAAATAAAAAAAATTATGTTCTCCATTGTTATTTAACTTAACTTATTTTCAACTTTGATAATTATTCATTTTAAAATTTACTAATAAGTAATAACTTTTATATGATTAGTCAAACATGATATATACTGACCTGTGAACTCAGACTTGTTGCACTAATTATTCTCGAGTCACGGGGTACTATGTATCTAATAAATAGTGGTTTGACAAGATTAATGCTTTGTAATTGTTACGATTAAATGGATAAATCCACATCAAATAGAGATGTAAACAGTAATAAATATGAATGGTATGGATTATTTCTTAACAAGATTGACCTTTTAAATGGATATCGAAGTATTTGTCCTTGTTTGGTTTCGTTTAAAATCAATTTTTTTTTAATATATTTAGATAAAAGTTGATGAAACGTGTAATCAAAAAGTTGTGAGTTTCATGTAATATGTTGTTAAATTAATTGTTGATTTTGACTTAAATTTAACCAACTTTTCTAATTAAACCAAACATGGGCTTAGCGTGGAATCATAATTTGTTAAACTCAATGATCAATTCGAATAACCATCTTATAGGGCAAGTAAATGAAAAAATCCACAAATCATGTAAAGGAAAATAATGAGAATTTAAAATATTCATCTTAACAAGATTAATTGTTTAAAATAAAATATATAGATTATTGTTTATTGTTTGCATCTCAATTTGAGTCTCCAATTAAAAAAGCAATAATGCTCGTTGCATTTTTTAGAAAAAAAAAAAGGGGAGGTTGAAAATTAATGTACGAGAGAGAAGAAAAGACGGAAAAAAGCACCTCTTAAGGGGCCCTATCATGTTTCATCAATAGAATGAAGATGTGATCTTCCTCTTTCTCCACTGCATCATTTCCATTTTCATTCAGGTTTCTCCCCTTTTCTTTTCAAGTCATATCTTGCCAAATATACACATGAATTCTTCTGTTGTAGTACAGAAAAACGCCTCAACAGCCATGGAGAATTATGCAGAAGGATCGACGCGATCTGTCGGTGATCAGAAGCAACCGGTGGTTCTGAGCAGATATGAGTCTCAAAAGCGGAGAGACTGGAACACTTTTGGACAGTACTTAAAGAATCAGAGACCTCCAGTCTCACTTTCACAGTGCAATAGCAACCATGTACTTGAATTTCTTCGATACCTCGATCAGTTTGGGAAGACTAAGGTTCACTTACATGGTTGTGTCTTTTTCGGACAACCTGATCCTCCTGCACCCTGTACTTGTCCTCTTAGACAAGCTTGGGGAAGCCTAGATGCACTTATAGGAAGGCTAAGAGCTGCATATGAAGAACACGGTGGATCACCGGAGAATAATCCGTTTGGCAACGGAGCAATTCGTGTTTTTCTACGCGAAGTGAAGGAGTGTCAAGCTAAGGCTAGAGGGATTCCGTATAAGAAGAAAAAGAAGAAGAAAATCAATCCAATCAAGCTGGTGCATGATGAGCTGAAGAATCCAAGGCAGTCCACTAATTTTGGACCCCCTAAGGAGATCGAAATGGTAATTAATTTTAACATAATAATTCTTTGATCGTGAACAAACACTTGCATTTATACTTTTTTTTTTTGGCAAATTGTTACTATTAGTTAATGGGTCTTTCTATCCCGGGCCACCCTCAAGTGTAACAGGTCGAATTGCACGGGTTGCCGGAAATTCACTTTCAAGATATCAAGAAATTTACAACTAATTAATTAAGCAGATAGTTAAATAATCCCATAGGTTTCCAGATTCAAGATGTAATTAATTGATTCGAACACCAGAATATGGAAGAAGAAACTGTTAGAAATTAGGTTAATTATCTTAGGTCAGGACTACATGAAAATGTGGCAAGAGTGCTACTGTCAAGAAACCCTAGATCTAAAAATCAAGAACTCTAATACAGTAGTCATTTTGCTTAAAAATAAACATCTGGTGAGTGATCTGAATTTTAATTATAAGAATATCTTTTACTGTTTTGAAGTTCCTATGGTTATGACTGTTTATACAAGGTTCATTACTCTCTCCCTATCTCTCTCCTCCACTCATATCATGCAAATACACTGTGTACAATTTTTTTCGTATTTCAACTTCTGATAAAACCCCTTATTTTCCTTTTTGTATTGCTTTTTTAGGATTCGGGAAGATTTTTTGCTCCCCATGAATGACCATTTTGCAAAAATTGAGGTATAAATTGGCAAATACAAACTGTTGTGTACCTTTATTTTTTTTTTCTTTTGTTTGAACCATGCATTCATCGCCTAATTGTCCGAAATCTGCCTGCTAGCTTTATTTTCAATTGCCTGTCCCAACTCAAGGGATATACGTGAACTAAATTGGTTTCCTTGAATGTCCCTATTTATTGGCCTTTCATTTTGAACGACCAATTCAAGTTGTCTTGATAATCTCTCTTTGATTCGAAGGACATTTCGACCATTCATTTCTCGACAGTGTTTGGTTCTTCACTTCTTCTTATGCAACTCTGGCTTGATGTAAGGAATCTGGATTGTCTACGAAAGCTAGTTTTGTATTCTTAGCAAAATATTGATAAAAAAAAGTGGTAGAGTACTTTTATTTCTCTTAAAAAACTAGCTCTATATATGGAACACTGTTCGTTCACTATTTCTTTTACAGCATGAAACAAGCTAACAAAAAATCATAACCTATACTATATTCTGGTGAATTCTCTGTTTTCTTCTTTTGATTCATAAATTAATTGTCCCAACTCTGCATGACAATTGGCAGTTTCTTTTGAAGTTATAAGTTGCTGGTTTAAATACTTTTGATTTGATTTCAGAA
>CAIGRF010180322.1:62588-76941 GCA_903798235.1 Fraxinus ornus
TTGCATTTCTAGAAGCAAACTAATAAATTTAACTTTCGTTTCTAGCAAATCTTGTCCAATAGATATTAAAGATAGGTCATTTGAATCATTTCCCTTGCTTTAATAAAAATACCTAGAGGTGGCAAACTAGCCGAGCAGGCCGGCTCGTTTTTTGCGAGCCGCTCGTGGGTGGCGAGCCACGAGCCGGCTCGTTGGCTCGCCGAAATTTATTTATTTTTTCCCCTCTAAAAAGGCTTATCTTACTTTTAAAAAAAAAAAAAAAAAATTGGCGAGCCCAGCACCCGCTCGGCTTGTTGGCCAACAAGCCGTGAGCTCGGTTCGTTGGGCCCGAGTATGGGTCGAGCTGACTCCGCTCGGCCCATTGACATCTCTAAAAATACCTTATTATAATATGTATTTAAGAATAAGAAATACAACAACATTAAATAAAAAACATCATTTGTCTATCTTTTAACTCTTTTTTCATAATTATTGTGCCCTTTAACTTAACATAATAATTAAGATTTTAAAATTTTAAATATATAATTATACATATATATACATAAATTTTTGTACCCCTACAATGATGAGGCTCTGTGCGGTCGCTCAACTCGCGCACCCTCAAGGTCGCCTATGTCTCCACGGTGATTAGGTTTATAGCCTTGCGTTGTTATATCACTAGAAACAGAACATGCATGACCCTAATATTGTGGATTAATTCAATGTTCCCTTTCTAGTTTCAACGACCATCCAAAAGTTTATGCAAGAAAATATTTTAATTTTATTTTCACACATATCCATATTACACAAATCGTTCAAGATCTTCACCGATCAAGTAATACATCAAAACTATACAAACCGAAAAACCAACCACTTGCATCGAAGCTTTGATCAAACTTAGGCTCAGAATATTATCAACCGAGAGGCCACAGATTTATCCAATAACCCTCACAAAGAACCAGACAAGTTGCAGTCTCTTTTATGAACTAAAATAACTTAACTCCGCCACAAACGATTCACACTCCTACAAAAAGAACACTCATCCAATAACCCTAACTTCTCACACCAGGGAGACTTAAAGTCGCACAACTGAAATGCAAAATTAGGAACCTAGGCTTTGGTATTGGATTGGGTTTCACTGGGCCTCTTTACAAGAAACTATTGGGCAATAGCAAATTGGGCCGACAACCCATTTTCATCATTGCCTAATTATATGGATTGGATCTAGCATCACAATCCAACAAATCTCCACATTGATGCCAGTGGTAATGCAGGCAGCTTATAACTCAATCCAGTTATCCAACAAGGCAGCCACAACTTCCATGCATATCCCAAAAACTGTATCAAGTTTTAGTACCTACACCGGTTTAAACTTAACCAGCATCAATGTTCAACATTTGTAAGCATGATTTAAACTTGGTAAGAGGTTGTACTTTTGTCCCCATATCAGATGGGTTATATTGTGTAGCAATTTAGCAATAATATCTCTTATAAAATACAGTTTAACATCAATATGTTTGGTTCTTTCATGAAATATTGAATTTTAACACAAATATATAGCACTCTAATTGACTGAATATATAACAAGAAAATTTTTAAGCTCAATTATTTCAGATAATAGGCCTTTTAACCACAAAGTTTCTTTTACAATTTCAGTAGTAGCAACATATTCAACTTCAGTAGTAGTAGATAGAGCAACAATAAACTGAAGCTGAGATTTACAACTCACACATGTTAAGTAAGCAATGTTACAACATTTTAGAAGGAGAGTCCGCGACATTATCATGGTTACTTGACAAAATCAAGAAAGCTGACAAGCTAAATAAACAATCAATGCATCCAATACTATCCAACCTCAAAAGTAGACAACGAAAATGAAGGTGAATACATAGTATCAAAATGGAATCTATTTTACTGCCACGTTGGCAGAATTAGCAGAGTCCTCGCCGGAGTGACCATGACATCTGCTGCTGTGAATCGCAGCAGCAATTCGCATCGCTTCTGCGATTCATAGCAGCGTCGAGGCAGTAGCGCCTCGACGCTGCTAGAGAGTAGGAGGGAGAGGGAGAATGGAGGGGAGGAGAGGAGAGGAGAAGCAAGTGGAGGCACGGGCGGTGCAGGTGGCGGTCGGTGGGGGGAGAGAGAGAGAGAGATTAGGGTTTGATATTTAAAATAAAATATCTGATTTTTGAATAATTAAATTTTCAACTTGATTTTTGAATTGGTGTAAATTATACACCTGATTTTTTATAATTTCCCTAATATGTTTGGTAGGATATTCATATATGACAACAATCGATTGACCCAAATATTATAAATTCTGGCTTCTAATTATCTCAATAGAAAATTTCAGCACATAAGTTTTATTGAAACAATTGAAAAGAGCAAATCCGCAAAAAAATTCATTTACCGAAATAAAATTAGGAAAGCAATATCATTAATTCAAAAATCATAAATTCCATTCTCATACCAACAACAAATTCATACAGAAACAAAAATCATATGACCTAAATCTCAAAATTTTAGATTGCGTACTAGATGAATAGAAAGACATACTACGATTCATTAATAGACTCTCGACAGTTCTTTGATGAGAGCTCTTGAAGATCAATTGAACGGAAGCAATCTCTACCCTCTTAATTTTATATACATGAGCGATGGAAAACGACGTACTGCTTTGAAGAGAGAGGATTAGTTTTTATAAAGCTAAATTACACTAATCAGAAACCCATTACTAGAGGACACTTCTTTTTAACTTATAAGATTTTAGCATATATTAAATAATAAATAGGATAAATATCATCTGACACATCTTAAATTTGTTACGTAAATTTACTAGTGATGGCAAAAAAATCGGCCACGCCCCGCCCCCTCTTGCCCCGACTGGTTGGTGGGGCGGGGAGGGGCGGGGCAAGGAGGGGGTACCCCGCCGCGAAGTGCCCCAAACCCACCCCGTGAAGAATAAAAAAAAATTAACTATAAATTAAAAAAAATTAGTTAACTGGAAATTTTCAGGAAAAAAATTAAACGAGGCAAGTCTACGCCCCGAACCCGCCCCTTTCCATCTCTAAAATTTACTAATAATTGTCATCTACTAATTACTAATTATAGTATTTACCGCAATTTATATTTAGGGATGGCAACGGGGCGGGTATGGGACGGGTCAGCCACCGTCTCGTCATGTATTTGTACTACCTTACCTCATATTCATTAGGGCTGGACAAAAGTCCCGAACCGAACCGACCGAACCGAACCGAGCGGTTCTTCATAAATTAAATACCCGAACGGGTACCCGAATTGAGAACCGAACGGTTTGGGTCGGGTAATGGGTCTAAACCAAGAACCGAAGAACCGAATAAAAATGTTATTAGTTGTATTTATGTAGTATTTTTGTAAATGTTAAAAAAAAAATTAATTATGGTATGGAACNGCCTTAATATTCATACCCGGTTAAAGCAGGACGGGACGGAATCGGGGCCAGGATCGGGGTGGGGCGGGGCAATTCCATTACCCCATTTATCGCACCATTTATTTTTTCTTTTTATTTTTTATTTATTTTAATTTTTGCATTTATTTTTTTATGTCTTTACTTAGTAAATATTATTATTTTTTTACTAATTTGTTAAAAGCAACTTATGTTCTCTTTAAAAATGATGATAAATTTATTATTTTTGTTCGATAAAAAACATAATTTTGAAATTAATTTTAAACGGGGCGGGGACTATGTTTCCCGTACCCGCCCCGTACCCACTTGGGGTAATGACCATCGCCCCATCCCCGTCCTGTGTACCCGGTTGGACAGGTAATCCCCGCCCCATTCGGGACGGGACCCCACGGGTATCGGATTGAGCGGGTTTTATTGCCATCCCTATTTATATTTTCTTTTTTATTTTCTTCACTCCTATTCTTTTGTTGTTCCTCTTGGGGAGCATTGAGTAAATTAATGTACGTACAAAATGTTGTCCAGGATAATTGTGACAAAAGAATTGACTTGGCCCATGCAGATGTAGCACCATATTTCTCGCCTTGTTGGTGTTCATCATTCGAACGCTCTATTCTTTGGCTTGGAGGCTATAGGCCATCTATCTTTATCCACCTTCCTTGCGCACTATGTGGAATGCAACTGGAGTCACAACTCGGGTAGCTTCTTCAAGGGATCACAACTGGTAATGTTGAACTGCTTCCTCTCAGCTAGACAACTCGTACTGATAAATAATTTACACGGCAAAACAATTCAGGAAGAGGAGAAGCTGATTCCCAAAGTGGCAAATTTGCAGGAGAATATAGCAGACATACCGATTCCTGCTATTGCTAGTAAACTATGCCCCGGCTATAGTGAACCCAGTGAAGAAGCAGATAGAGCAGTCGATGAATACATGCATTCGATGGTGAATACTTTAGAGGATGCTGATAAGATGAGGCTAAACACGCTTAAGGAATTGCTAGATACACTTACACCAGTTCGGGGTGACAGTTATCTAGAAGCTGGAAAAACACTTCATCTTTGCTTCCACGAATGGTGTAAAAGGAAAGATCGCGATCATGGAAGAAACCAATGTGGGAATTGCAGGATAAGGTAAACAAATAAAAAAGTATGGTGTAATGTATTATTAGTATGTAAGTTCGTATTAATAACGAAAGCGAGAATCTTTTGTGTAATATAGAGGGTGTTTAGTGTAGATTAAAATCAGATTTTAAGTAGATTGTGATAGAAATTTTTAAAATGTGTGATTGAAAAAATATGGGACCTATGAAAGATGTGGTTGATATTGAGACTCATGAAAGATGTGGTTGATATTGATTGTTTGACTTTGAATTAGATTAAAATCATATTATAATCCACTTAATTTGAAATCGCATTGCTGGATGCAGATTTCCTTCATGTCATCTCCACGGTGATTAGGTTTATTGCCTTGCGTTGTTATATCACTAGAAACAGAACATGCATGACCCTAATATTGTGGATTAATTCAATGTTCCCTTTCTAGTTTCAACGACCATCCAAAAATTTATGCAAGAAAATATTTTAATTTTATTTTCACACATATCCAATATTACACAAATCATTCAAGATCTTAACCGATCAAGTAATACATCAAAACTATACAAACCGAAAAACCAACCACTTGCATAAAAGCTTCAATCAACCTTAGGCTCAGAATATTATCAACAGAGAGGCCACAAATTCATCCAATAACCCTCACAAAGAACCAGACAAGTTGCAGTCTCTTTTATGAACTAAAATAACTTAACTCCGCCACAAACGATTCACACTCCTACAGAAAGAACACTCATCTAATAACCCTAACTTCTCACACAAGGGAGACTTAAAGTCGCACAACTGAAATGCAAAATTAGAAACCTAGGCTTTGGTATTGGATTGGGTTTCACTGGGCCTCTTTACAAGAAATTATTGGGCAATAGCAAATTGGGCCGACAACCCATTTTCATCATTGCCTAATTATATGGATTGGATCTAGCACACAATCCAACAAATCTCCACATTGATGCCAGTGGTAATGCAGGCAGCTTATAACTCAATCCAGTTATCCAACAAGGCAGCCACAACTTCCATGCATATCCCAAAAACTGTATCAAGTTTCAGTACCTACACCGGTTTAAACTTAACCAGCATCAATGTTCAACATTTGTAAACATGATTTAAACTTGGTAAGAGGTTGTACTTTTGTCCCCATATCAAATGGGTTATATTGTGTAGCAATTTTCTCTCAAGAATCAAAGATTCCTTAGCAATAATATCTCTTATAAAATACAATTTAACATCAATATGTTTGGTTCTTTCATGAAACACTGAATTACACAAATGTATAGCACTCTGATTGACTGAATATATAACAAGAAGATTTTTAAGCTCAATTATTTCAGATAATAGGCCTTTTAACCACAAAGTTTCTTTTACAATTTCAGTAGTAGCAACATATTCAATTTCAGTAATAGTAGATAGAGCAACAATAAACTGAAGTTGAGATTTACAACTCACACATGTTCCACATAAAGTAAGCATATAGAAAGTAATAGACTTTCTATTATCCCTATTACCAGTAAAATTAGAGTCTATAAAACCTTTAAGAACTACAAACTCTTTACAAGCACTAAAAGATAAACCTAAATATGAAGACCCCTTCAAATATCTCAACAACCATTTTAAAGCAGTCCAATGTTCAAGACCAAGGTTAGCCATAAATCTACTAAATTTACTTATAGCATGAGCAACATTGAGTCTAGTGCAAACCATAGCATACATCACTTACTCCATAGCATTATCATAAGGAAGTTTTTCCATGCATATAAAAATAATGTCAAATTCATCTATAGAACATTGATCTTTACTTAATTTGAAATGACTAGCAAGGGGCAGTGAAATAGATTTAGAGTTAGACAGAACAAATCTTAATAGAACATTTTCCAAATATGCAGTTTTTTTCAACGTTAATATCGTATTTGACCTTTTTCTAACAATGTCCATTCTAAGGATTCATTTCGCATGTCCTAAATCTTTCATTTCAAATTCAGAACATAAAAACCTTTTTATTTCATTTATATCACAAATGTCATGGTCAATCAACATGTCATCCACATACAAAAGCATATAAATAGTTATAGCGTTTATATCATTTCTTTTGAAGTATAAACAATGATCAAATACACTTCTAATAAAACCAACAGATGTAACAAAAGTGTCAAGCCTTTTGTACCACTATCTAGAGATTGTTTTAAACCATACAATAATCTTTTCAAGAGACACACACGGTCAGATTTTATTTATTTTTCAATAAAACCCTGTGGTTGCTTCATATAAATCACTTCATCCAAATCACCATGTAGGAAAGTTGTTTTAGCATCCACTTGTTCAAGTTCAAGATCATAATAAGCAACAAGAGCAAGTATGATTCTTATTGTAGTATACTTAACAACAAGTGAAAATGTCTCATTATAATCAATCACATACTTTTTGGTAAAACCCTTTGGCACTAATATAGCCATAAATCTAAGAAGCCTCCGTTCAGTATTTCCTTCCTTAATACAATACATCCACTTGCAATCTACAAGAAACTTAATGCAAAATAATGGAAGTATAGGCAAGTTCATCAGTTTCATTTTTTTGGTCAGCTATCATAATTTTAGGAAATTCTTGTGTTATAGCTTTGGAAACTTTTTTGCTGAACTAAGACACTTCTCATTATTTGTTGACAAATGGGAAAATCCCATTTTTCCATTAAAGATTCCGAGTTCGAAAGTAGTAGTTGTCATGCTTTAATACTTTAAAGAATAACACGGAGTATTTCTTTTGGAAATACAAAATCAGGACAGCTAATCACAATGAAAAAGAATTTTTAACCTTATCAAAAACAAAATTATGTCTTAAATTCAATAGTAAAACAAAAAAAAACTAGTAAACACACAAATAGAATCACAAAAGAATACCAAAGTATAACACCTAAACTGTATTACACAAATACAACAAGCAGAATTAAAAAAATGCTTCCAAGTGTAGGGAATAATAGATATCAAAGAAGGTGACAAAAACCAACAGTACACATCCGGTATGCTCAAGTTCACCAGGATTCCGTGAGAATCATGTTCCCAAGTCAAGGCTGAACTTAAGACATACAAGGTAAGCATGGAATACAAGAGATTAATCCACAATATAGATCAAATGCAGTAGGTAAATATGTAACATGTAAAACGAGTATATAAGCAAGTATATAAAAGTAGGGTGTATAGACCAAGGTTTAAGAAATCGCAAACCAGAGTGGTCGTCTAAGATATGGCCACCAAATCTTGGTACGATATTTTGAAGAAACGGTCACTGCAGGTTATGGTTTACCAGAAGAGCACCAAGAATTGAGAGTTTGAAATTAGGGTTTCTTTTCCAAATCGAGTAGAGAAAACACGATCTCAACACCAATAATAATATTAGAACACATATCCATAATCTCGAACACCAGATCATACCATAATAGATCTAGGGTTTTCTCGAACAAAGGAATACAACTGAAAATTGTTTTTCCAGGGTCCAAACCTTCGATCGAAGCCCTATAAGGCTCTGATACCACTTTTACACAAATCGTTCAAGATCTTAACCGATCAACTAATACATCAAAACTATACAGACTCAAAAAACCAACCACTTGACATCAAAGTTTCAATCAACCTTAGGCTCAAAATATTGTGCTCTTTTATATCAACAAAGAGGCCACAGATTCACCCAATAACCCTCACAAAGAACCGACAAGCTGCTGTCTCTTTTATGAACTAGAAGAACTCAATTCCGCCACAATCTATTCACACTCTTACAGAAAGAAGAACACTAAGACTTCTAATTTCACCAAGAAACTCAAAGAATCGTCGAACCAAAAAATGAAGATAAAGAGGGAGATTAACACTGAACACTTTCGAAGAAAACCCTCAAACGGAAGATAAAAGGAATCAAATGAATTAGGGTTGAGATACACACAAAGCATATATATACCATTCAGTTCTATCAGAGATCAGAAGAGAGATCAATGGTTCAAAGTGACTTGTAACTTATCACACCAAGGAGACTTAAAGTCGTACAACTGAAATGTGAGATTAAGAACCTAGGCTTTTGTATTGGGCTATGTTTCACTCGGCCTCTTCAGAAGAAATTGTTGGGCAATAGCAAGTTCGGCTTATAGGCCATTTTCATCATAGCCTAATTATATGGATTGGATATAGCATCACAATCCCACCACGCCTATAATAGTGGTGAGGTCGGAGCCGTCCCGCTAGGGTGGCCACTAGCTGGACCTCTTCAATAGGATTCTCCCTTACTCTCCTGGAAGGAACTTCACGGTTGGAGCTCATTTCGCTAATTTCCTTTTAAAGATGTTGTTGTCTTCAAACTTTTGGGGCTTCCTCTTGTTCTTTTTCCAAAACAAATCATTTTTCAAGGGGGATGCCCAACTCTTTCCCAGCAAGCTTTTTACATGGGAATGTTTGTGATTTTTAGTAGTGTTTCCCACAGACGGCGTCATCTGTTGACCACAAAAAATGTGCCAACAGATACCTGACCACTCGCGTCTTGACAAGCTAATCCCAACACGTGTTGATAAATTACTAGTCGAAAATGTTGAGTTTGAACGTGGGAGAAGCTTTTGACATGAGACAAATATGTTCGGAATCCGGTAAATAAAAGAACAACAAAATACGATAATGAACAATTAACAAAGAAACAAAATAAACACCGATATTACACAATGTTCTTCTTCGAAATTCCAACATCAAAGAGATGGAGTATGTTTGTGTTATTGATCTCCCCTTTTTCCCAACCCTTGTTATGACACTAAGAGGGTTTATTTAAGTATTTTATGTACAATAATAATTATTGGATGATGGGACACGTTTCATCATCTCCTTGACCGAAACATCACCTCATAAGCATCATTTATGACTGTTTTAGCTCTGGCACCTTAAATGCTTCTGAAGGAGGCGGCCAACCCATGCCCTGAGTTGACATGATTAACCATTTCTACTCATTGCAGTTGTCCAATCAATCATTCCAAGAGGATTTTATGGACTTTAAGATCTTCAGTCGTAGGTCACATTTGTCATAGTTTGAGCTTTGAATTCTGCTTTATTGAGCCTTGATTTGAGGTACAAGTTTCGGAGCTTCAGTTGAACAAGTAGTATTTCAACGTCGGAACTTTATCAATTTGTTTAGTATTTCCGCTTTCTCCTAAGCCTCGCATTGAGGTGCTTCAATAATGTTGGGCCTCAAAGATATATTAGGTTTCGGGCAATGGCGCCTCAAAATTATATTGGGCTTCGGCAATGGTGCCTCGGGATTTCTGGGCTTCGACCGATGCGCCGTACAAATGGGCTTCGACCATTTCTATACTTTTGGGCCATTGGACTTTGGCCAATTGGGTTCATGCCGATTTGGGCGCAACAGAAATCATCTAAAGGATGTTTATATACTTGGGCCATTTTCATTGATAAGATGAGAATTTCTTTATATAAGTTTGTACAATTTTGCTTAAAATGAGTTTTATGAACGGTTCCTTATGAGTGGTGATAGGGCCCGCACATGTACAATTGTTGAGTGGGCTCCACACTCTCCTCTTTGTTTGCGTGCGTGCCTCAAACCCTGAACCCTCAGAAGATTTAAAAAAATATAATATTTATGGAAAAAATCCCTTCTACACCAAGTTGTCACATCCCCCTCACAATAGGAGGGACTGCTTCCAAAAAGAAGCACCCCCATATCGTGAGGGGACTGTCAAACTAGTTTGATCCAATATTTATTTTGAAATAATATTTTCCTCAATAAAACTTGTGTAAGTCTCTCTATCATAGTCATCTTACGTGATATACATGTGATAATTAATAATTTGATACATAAGATAATAAAAAACTACCATATTAATATATAAAATCACTAACCACCACATGTATGTCACGTAGATTAACCATTATTTCAAATTTTTTTTTTAAAACTCATTTCAATTACACATTCTTACATTAAACTATTTTACACGTAAATTCAAATCTTTTTCCTACTTTCTAATAACACATTCTCCAAAAATTCACTATTTCAAAACTTATTTTCATTGAATAATGATTGACAAACATGGACTTAGCTTCAGTTTTTACTTGAATAAATATAAAGCGCAAAAAATTATTTGGAGAAAGAAAGTACAGTAAATAATCTGTACAATTATTAAAAGCATTTGTTATTTGATGGTTTAAAATATTAGAAAGAAGATAATTGATTGCGTTTCTATCTTCAATTCACCTTATCACTAGTTCAATTTTGTTTTTATTATTATTAAACATAAAATTATTCTTCAGTGGCCATTCAACCAATAATTTATTTGGAAAAAAGAGTAATTTAATATTAGGATTATCTTTACAATATATGTATGTGCATGTTATGGGGTCCATATATATTCGCATAATCGAACACCAGATGCCACTATTGACTATCCTTATAGTAAATACAAATATTGGATCATATAAGACAAAACTCCATAGTAACCACAACAAATGTAAATGACGACTTCAACTGTTGTTGTAGGGCCAAAAATAAAAATATAAAAAAAAATTGCCTAAAAAGCATTAAACGAATGACAATCTACGAAGTAGACATTTAATCATGGACGATCTAAATCAAATCATATGATTATTAAAGTGAAATTAAAAATAAATGTATAAGAAAAAGGATTTTCTAAAAAATAATCTAGTTTTTGTGTTGTATCAAGTCCACCCTACTAACATCAATACAGATCACCTACCTTAATGAATTATTAAAGCCAATGAATTATTAAAGCCAATATAGTTTTTGTCTGATGTTTGCTTATGAGGCTGGAAAACAAAAGGTAAAACCATCAATTCCTACCAAAAAGTAGGACCAAATTTGACTTTTTGAAGGGGCGAGAGCATGATTAAAAAGAAAAGGACAAAAAAGGAAGAACAAACAGAGCAGAAAATGGCGAAAATGGAAAATAAGCTAACCATATTGGACAAGAAAGAAGAGGAAATAGAAATGGACATGGAATTGCTAAAGCCGCATAGCCATGGCAGTACATAAATTCAAGCATTATCCAGATTGAAAAACTTCATAATTTTTTTGTATATACATCAAACTTCATTTTCAACCCCCACATTCCAAGTATTATCCATCACTCATTTCTATATATTTATAAATTAAGTCATTTATAAGTTCTTTCCAAATGGATTATAAGTCCTCCCACCTACCCTCCTTATCACGTGCAAGGAAGTCTGGGAAATAATCTACAGCTAAGCAAATTGAAGTAAACATCATTTTTAGCAAATTTGAGGTCGTCTATGTAAATCATTTTCTACCACACTATTATGTGATACTGAAGTGCCAAGTGTACAAAAGATATACAAAGGCCGCTAGATCTTTGCTAAGAGAGTAACAATTATCTGCTTACTGGATTGGAGAAAATCCTAATGGCTCACAATCCACTGCTTGATCCAAAAATGTAAATGGTCCCTCATCTTAAATGTTTATAGACAATGAAATTGCCCATGGAAAGATACATGTGCCTTTCCCACAAGAGTGTAGAAGGGGAAGAGAATATCCACCCAATATGGATAGAATAACTAAATTTCAGTTTGTGTCCAATTAATGTCAAATGGGACCGCCCGTGACTTCCACAAACTTGTTGATAAAACTAACTGCTGACAAAAATAATGATTGCAGATGGAATTAAGAGCCAACATAAATCAAGAAGAGAAAGCAGATATAAAGAAAAATCTACACGACAGACCAATCCATTGACATTTTCCTCCTCATCACAAGCCTTGCATCAATTTAGTTGACAAAACGCTATCAAAGTATGATAGAGCCATTATGGCGGAGTCCATATCCCGTGATACAGGGGGGACATAGCTCTCTCCCTTGCATCAGTTGTGAAAAAAATTCAAACCCAAGTGTATGTACTCGATTTTTGCATCTCTATAGATTATTATGCATTCTCCAGAATCAAGCCAGCCATGAATTAATAATTTTGATTCCAAGAAAAAATTGCTGAAGAGGATAGAGAAAAGTGGTATATTCACAGAAGCTTACAAGTGAATGGGATGGACAAACTTCATTGTTCACAACAAAATATCAATGTTAGCAATCATAAGATTATTCAATAATATTCTCTCGTCCAGGTTCCACCTAGGAAATAAGAGATAACCAATGAACTGATAACCTAATTTCCATCTTCAAATGTTAGTTCTCATCAAATGAACTGAAATTCTAAGTTACACGGAACTAGGGTCCTGGAATCAGAATCTTCCAAACTATACAACTCAGTTCTATATGTTGGTCCAACCAATCTCGGATTTATAGCCTCATCGAAGTAGCCATCATCTATCTCATGCTGATAAACTTGATATTCTACAGCTGCTAAATCCAAGTCTCTACACGGACACATAAGCTATTGAATGCATGTCTCTTCTTCAAAGGGCATATTTCATCAAGAATTTTTTTATTTTTTATTTTTTCAAAAATGAGTTGTGATAAAGGTACCCCCAGTATCAAAACAAAGAATATGAAGGCTAGAGTTTGACAAATCGATCAAATGCATAGATTTGACATCTACATATACATTAAGAGCCTGTTAGGTAGAGCTCAAAAAACGATTAAAATTGAAAATTGAAAATCCGCCCCGCCCCGTTGCCATCACTATTATTATCACAAATAACTCAGGAAGAGAAATTCAAGTCACTCGAAGGAGCAAACATTAGTAGAGCTTTGTATTTCATTATTTAGATAGTTTTAAACGACCTACTAAAACTCTAAAACGAAGAGTAAAAACACAAGATCAGACAACATTTGAGCTTAACTACTTAGCAAAATCAAAGGTACATCCGAAAACGAAAAAAAGTAACAAACAACTACATAAAAAAGCCACACAATATTGTGAATGAGAGAGAAAAGAGCATACCCTTTCCCCTCTTCTTTCTCTACATCTATTCTGTGTCTGAAGGTAAGTATGAAGAATCAATGGCACTGCCAAGTGCAAGGCTTTGTAAACCCGGCTTCAGTTCCCGGTTACAGAAATCCTCGTACTCTACTCTATCCCCTCCTTTCTTCTTCACCTCCACGACTCTCAATGATGGTGTCAATTCAAATATCTCAGCTGCAACTGTCAATGGCCCTTTCACACCCTCCCTTGACCCTTCAAAACTCACTTTGCAGTCCTTTTTCCTTACTGAAAAGCTCACCACCTTCGCTATTTCCTCCAATTTGGATATAATATTTGAAACAGGTGCCCCTGAAACAAACCTTGCCTCATCTGTTCCCTCCTCAAATAATCCAGACAAGTCAAAACCACGCGAAAAAGAAATAATATCAAATGCATTCAAACTAGCAGGCCTCGGAAGACTAGCAAACCTCCTTCTGGTATCCAATTCAGACTCAGACTCGGATAACGACTGATCAGATAAAGACTCCACGTCATCATTCTCATCATCATTAACACTGCACAATTTATCATCCTCGATATAAAATTTCACGTGCTTAAAACCCCTTTTGAACCATTTGTTATTCATAATTTCTGGGATTGTGATCCGGGTTTCGGGATTAGTATCAAGCAAACGGGTTAAAAATCGAATCAATTCCGGTGTGAACCATCTTGGACATCTAAATTCACCTTTATATATCTTTTTATACATAGCCATGATATTTTGATCATGAAATGGCAAGTGGCCTGCCATCAACACAAAGAGTATCACCCCACACGACCAAATATCGACTTTGGCTGCATCATAACCTTTCCGGGCCAGAACCTCCGGCGCCACATATGCCGGCGTCCCACAGAAAGTGTGGAAAAGGCCATCCTGCTTTATCTGTTCAGATATAGCGCTG
>CAIGRF010180358.1:1420-19967 GCA_903798235.1 Fraxinus ornus
TGTCTGGTAGTTTTGGATTTATTATTAGGGGAAATTGCACCATTGGTTCTTACCTTATCCTTTTAATCCTCAACTTTTCAAAGGAGCAATTTATTTCAACTATTATTATAGGCACCCCTTGTAAGCTATTTGACCAATCGCCTATTAATTATAATTAGCGGGTCGGGTTGGGTGGTTTTTGTCGGGTTGGATGGGTTAACCCACAACCCGACCCAACCCGACCCAACCCGACCAGCTTAACCTTGCCAACCAACCCAACCCAAGAAAAAAATGGAAAAAACCGACCCAACCCGGTCGGGTTGGGTTGGGTTGGGTCGGGCGGGTTGATCGGGTTGGCCGGGTTTTTGCCCACCCCTAAGTATGCATCTGTGACCATGAATTGTATAATTGTGAATTTAAAATATTTAATTAATAAATAAATACCTGAGTTTTGTATTTTTAAACTTAAGGCCTGAAAATTGATTTAGTGGTAGTTAATATCTGATTCATGAATTCTTCACCCAATTTTATCCAATGCATTTGGGCCCATATGGTACTTCAGCTTGCTCTTGCCATTTTAAGTCATCTTAGGTCATTTCCATTAGGAAAAAATTCATATTTAAGGATTTAACTATGACCCATTTCAAAATTAAGAAATGAGGTTAAAAATTTCAAAAATCGGCTATTATTAAATTTTATTTATGAAATTATTAATTAAAAAAATATTTTATTGATTAAATATATTAAGGCATAAATCTATACAATTTGTTCACAAATTATCGAATTAATTGATTACAAATTATTTTTGGGTCATAGATAAAAAAATTTATAGGTCACAAATTATTTCTTTATCACAGATCAAAAAATTTATAAGTCACAAATTATATTCAGTCACCACAAATCAAAAATTTTATAGATCACGATTTATTCACGAAATCACAAATTTTATAAGTTACAACTTATTTAACGATTACAAATTATCAAATGAATCGGTCACAAGTAAATTCTCAACCACAACTTAGTAAATTGTGAGTCACAATCACATATTTTAGGGTAATTGGCGCAAAACGTCCCTACCTATGATGAGTTGTGTGGAAAACGTCCCTACGTATGATTTTTTGGTGCAGAACGTCCTAACCTTTGCATTTTCTTGCGCAAAACGTCATTTTCCCCAATTTTTAACATAAAATGACCGATATACCCTCCAATTTAAATAAAACAAAAATAAAAATAAAGAATAAATTGTAATTTGCTCCTAAACTTTTTTAAAATGCAAATCAGTCCAAAACTTGTGAAAATATTTAAAATAACCAAAAAAAAAACACCAATAATTATAACTCTTCCTGTAAACTTAACGATTTCTTCCCAAAACCATTCCTTCACAAACTCTCTACTGCAACAATGCCCTTATGTTGATCTTCTGAAGCTTTCTTGAAGAAATCAATTCTTGAAGCTTAAATGCCCTTATGTTGATCTTTTCTCTCCCCAATCCTGTGTAAGCTTTCTTCCCAAAATCCAAATGATTTCTTCACAAACTCTTTCCCCAATCCATTTTCTGCATCTTTCTGGCCAAGCACCGGGCACAATCGAAGCGCTTCCATTTTCCTCATCCACCTTGTACAGCCGACACGATAAACCACCACTGGAAAACTCCGATTCGCTGATGTCGGCACAAGTGTAGCTTCCACATCTCTCTTCACTCTCCTGATTAGAAGCTCATTTTTCTGAAGAAGCTCATTTCCACTATTAGTGCTAATTGATCAGAACAGATAGAGAAGTGTTCATTTATAGTACCTTATTTTTTCGCCCCTGCCCTTGTTGTTCTTCTTCTCTGCGTCTCTCTGCCGCCCACTATATATATATATATGAATCTATGTGTATTGTTTTTGGGAGGTTAAATCATGGTGGGAGTTTTCTCAAGATTTTCTGTAGGCAAAGCTGGTCATCGGAGGACTCAAAGTGCACTTGTAACACCTATCTCTTTCCAAGAATTTCTTGAATTAATTTCTTGTTTTCTGAAGTGGGTTAAAGGGTTGTTTCCGTTTTATTTGATTATACAGTTTTGTGTGTACTACTGTGTGGTTGTGTGGTTCGCTCCGCCGCTATTTGATGTGGCAGCGTCGAGCGCTGCAGCTGCTATTTGCTATGGGTGCGCAACCGTGGCTATCGTCGCGGGGATAGTTTTTGGGAAAGGCGACGGCGCGGCTGGGAGCGTGAAGAAGTTAATGGCAAAACGTCCCTACCTATATAAATTTTTAATATTTTCATAAGTTTTGGATTGATTTACATTTTAAAAAAGTTTAGGAGCAAATTGTAATTTATTCTTTATTATTCTTTTCTTTTCCTTTTTGTTTTTTTTAAATTGGAGGGTATATCGGTCATTTTATGTTAAAAATTGGGGAAAATGACGTTTTACGCAAGAAAATGTAAAGGTAGGGACGTTCTGCACTAAAAAATCATACGTATGGACGTTTTTCACACAACCTGTCATAGATATGGACGTTTTGCGCCAATTACCCCATATTTTAGGTCACATTATTTGTTGATTATAAATTAAACAATTTATTGGTCACATATCAACCAATTTATGGTTACAATCAACCAAATAATTGATCACAAACACTCCCCCATTCCCATCCCACCCCGTCTTTTCCCATCCCACCGCCACCACCAACGATTCTATTACACCGCTGCCGCCACCACCAGCCTGCTACTCCACATCGACAACCCTCATAAAAAAAAATTACCCAAATCTGTCGTCAGAACCACCATCTCATGTATCAACAATAATCATCACCACTACATGTATCAACAAAAACCACCACCACCGCCAAATCCTACATCGCCACCATCAGATCCACCCACTAGATCCATCATCGATCTAGCAAATCCTACGTCCACCGTCGATCTACCACCATCTCCACCAACAAAAACCACAGCCAAAACATGTAAACCACCACCATCCACTACGCAAGGCGCCTTGGCGCACAACTTCTCTATGCAGCGGTGATGATACCGTTGTGGGCGGTGCTACAATAGCGAAGTCTCGTCGACACTTTGAGTGGCTTTTGCGCTAGACGTTGCATAGAAAAGCCCCACCGGTGATGGTGCACGGCCTCGTGTAGTGTTGCTTCGGC
This sequence comes from Fraxinus ornus, assembly GCA_903798235.1. Classification (NCBI taxonomy): domain Eukaryota; kingdom Viridiplantae; phylum Streptophyta; class Magnoliopsida; order Lamiales; family Oleaceae; genus Fraxinus; species Fraxinus ornus. Next base: position 4,537 of record CAIGRF010180358.1, read on the forward strand.
GTCTAGGCGTATGTCAATGATAGTGAAGTAAAGAGAAGAAGAGGTAGAGTAGAGAGATAGTGAATTGAAAAGGGTGAAGGAAAAGAATATTAGTATTTGGGTATATAATTAATTGAATTTTATAATATTATTATTTAATATTAAAATATTGTATTAATATCTGATTTTTGTATATATAAACTGTAATTCTGATTTTTTATGCAATATTTAAAAGTAGAGCTCCATGTAATTTCCGCTTTCAATTATTATTTCTTCTAAATTTATGAACCCAATTCTACTATGGCTTATGGATATTCTACATTAGTGGGATTATATTTTTGATGACCAACAATTATTGGAGCAAGGTTTAAAGAGTGTCATCACAATGCCTTGAAAATTAATGCATGGTCCTTTCGATCGGTAATTTCCGAGGCTATAATTTAACTTGAAAAGCTACCAAGCCAGCTTGCCATCACTTTCTGGAAAAGGGATAAATATGTTCTAGTTTTTTGGTCTCCAAATGTAATGGAAAGTATTATAAATTTAAAAATGAAAGAAATCAATTAGATGGGTTACTTGAAGCATTATTACGAGCTGGTTGTGATAAACTTGATCTTTTACCACCCGAATGATGTTGTTCATAAGGGGCAAAAAGTTCATTATGCTATAATATTTTAGCTTCTTTTGGATATCTTTGTAACACCTCGGCAACTTTCGATCAAGCCCTCCAGCATCTAACTCTTGGATGTGCATTGAGGATAATATTTATGGCACGGATTATATTGTGCAAAATGGGCTAAGGATTTATTTTCCTGAGTCCTTTGTGAACTTCAATTGGCGACATATTTGTAAACTCCAACTAGTCCTTGCACATCAAGGATAGCTCGTGGTTTTCTTATTTATTGAAGGCAAGTCCTAACTCGCGGATTTCTTATTATCAAATATAGCATTCTATGAGTCCTTGTTCTTTGATTAAAAGAGGGGGCAGTATTTTGAAGTCTTTATTCCTTAAAAAAAGAAGAGGCAACTCGTCAAAAGTGTTTGCCATTAGAAAATGAGCATTTCCTGGTCTTATACGCGAGATATTTATTCATTGCTCTTTGAGATGCCTTGCCACGTGAGATTCTTATTTTTCCCTCTTCGAGATGCCTCGCGACGCGAGATGTTTATTCCTTGCTCTTCGAGATGCCTTGCCATGCGAAATGTTTATTCCTTGCTCTTCAAGATGCTCACCACGCGAGATGTTTATTACCATTTCTTTGAAATGCCTTGTTCATGGGCATCACGGGTGTCCCGAGCTAGAGCATCGTTCATGAGACCTTCCAGTTGGGCAGGTGTAGTTTCTGGTGCCGGAGCCTGGGAATGTTTCTCTGGCTCAGTAGTTGAGTAGTGTTGCCACTTGCTGACAAAGTTCTTCGAATGCTCCTACAGTAACCACTACTGGTTGAGGAATCGGTACAGCTGATGACTCTTCTTGATGGATTGGGGGCTCTGTAACAGAGGGTTAGTTTGGAGCGGATGAGCTTACAAGAGGAAGGCCTGAACATGTATTTCTTTTGGTAGTGCTTCCCACAGACAGCGCCAATGATGCTAGAAAAATCGCATCTACTGAATTTCGAGCTTGACGACTGAGAGTGAGCACGAACAAGATCCTTCGGTACCTGAAACAAATACGTCGAGGTGTGTCCTCATCACCCCTCCGATGCTTAAGTCAGAAAGAGAATAGAGAGAAGATATATGCTAAAAATATAGATGAAAAGCAATAATGATCCCAGGTCCTATATTTATAGTGTTGGGTAGTATTTTACTCCTAGTGGGATTTGTCATCCTTATTTCAAGGAGTGATTATCGGGGTAAGTATTGGATTGCAACTAGAAGTCCAACATTTCCTTGTTTGAAGAGTTCCTCAAGGTAAAACTTCTTTAGGACCTAGGATTCCTTAATTGGGCTAATTGAATAGGGCTAGAGTCCTTAGTTGAATTAGTCAAGTCATAGAGTTTAGCAAGGATAATACTCGAGAACACCACAACGAATGGGTCGTAGGTCCTCGAGGACACATGGATAAGTGCATTTATTTCGCTTATTTAGTTTGTCAAAATATGGATATTTGTGATGATATAGATTGAATTGTGGCTAAATTGGTGATTTACTTTATGCTTTAGGTTCACATCGACTAAAACACCAAAAGTGGGGCAAATTATGCAAGAACGGGAGATAATCGAGGCAAAAGAGGAGATGAGGACTAAAATGCACAATCAAAAGTTAGCTCGGACCGAGAAATGAAAGACGAGAGTGCATGAAGTCAAGTGGACATGAAGAGAACAGTAAGGACCAGATGAAATGGAGAAAATGGGCCAAAATGGAAGTTGTGGAAAGAGAATTGGCCCCAAAGTCAGCCTAGGGTGCGCGAGACCTCGCCTGCAGGTGAGGCACGTGCCTCCCTTCGAATAAGCCTTGACTGAGGCTTGCCTAAAGCCTAAGGCGCGCACCCTAGTTCCTACTAGGCGCGAGCCTCAAGCTAATCCGAGAAAAAAAGGGTTTCTTACCTTATCTTATTTTGGCAATTTTTTAGGGTTAGGATAAAAGGTATTTTTCGGGATTTTGAGAGGAGAGAGCCGTATTTTGAGAACAAAGAGAGAAAAATACATTGAGAATGAGGAATTCGCCATTCTTGGATCCGATTTCGAAGCCGTGTAGAGTCAAATTCCAGATTTTCTTTAATTTTACATGATTCGGGTGATGGCTTCCTTTTATTTTCTTTGTAATTTTCGTATTAATATGCTAGGCTAAATTTATTTGAATTGGATGGATGATGAAACTATTTGATTTCTAGTTTTTAATTCAAGACTTGTGATTTTTAGTTTGATTCTTACGCTGTGATTCTATATACATGCTTTTTCATATTGTTTTAATGTTTGTGCACCATTAAGGCAATAAGTTATTGATTCGTAGTATTTAAAAACTCACGATATAGAACACTGTATATGGAACAACACATGAAGAATAAATATTATGAATAATATTTGTGAAGTGTGCGATTGTGTGTGATAACCCTATGTTTTAATGCATGTTTATCATATGAATGTGGACTAGGAATAGGATCATGTCGTGATCAACATAGATTTATTATATTTTGGAAAAGAATAGTAAATAAAAGTGGAGTTATCGATCGTTACAAATGCTAGGATTGAATTAATTATCACAAGTTGAGAATTGAATGCTAGAATTATTTAGTGGAATCGAAAATCCAATACACTCATTCGCATTTGATTTAAAAACCATAATTTTATTGTTTTCGTAGTTTTAGAGCATAGTTAAATAAAAATTCACCATATCTTATTATTGTTTAGAGTCTAGATATATCGATTACACTAATTAAGTCTTATTCCATGTGGGACGATAACTCACTCATCACAATTATTACTTGTACAACGAAATAATACACTTGCAGGTTTATTTTGCAACAAGTTTTTGGCGCCGTTGTCGGGGAATAACAGTGTTAATTTTAGTAAATTGATATTCTAGATTCGTCTTTATTTTTATTTTTGTTGTTGAAGGCTGGTATTACATTGCTTCATTCTCTTTTGTCTTGACTCTTTTCAGGTAAACTTGATTTATGCAAGCTCCTGACGAGGTTGGTCTAGCTCCAATAGATCACGAAATTGAAAGGACATTCAGAAATCGCAGGAGAGGTCAACATCAAGCAAGGAGAATGGCTGATAATCATAATCATCAAGAAAATCAGGCTAATGTTCCAGTTGACAATCAACTACTGCAACCAAATCAACAGAGAGCCATCTAGAATGAAGCTCCCATTTTAGTTGGGGACTATTTCAATCCAATTCCTGCTCCAGGCAACCTGCTGTAATTTATCCTCCATTCAAACAACCTAACTTTCACCTCAGACCGGATGTCATAAATCTGTTTCAAAATCAACGAGACATCAAGTTTTTCTAAAAATTCACAAAGAATCCTCATGAACACATTTCAGCATTTCTCATGTTGTGCGAAGTTATCAGTCATGAAGGGATATCGACAAATGCATTCCGAACGAGACTATTCCCTCATACCTTAAAGGATGCTGTAAGAGAATGGTTCATCTATTTACCTCCGGAAGTATACAATCGTGGAATGATATAGTTCAAAAGTTCACCATGAAATTCTTCCCACCCTCTCGAGTTCACCAAATCAGGAATAAAATCCATACCTTCAAGCAGAAGGACTTTGAGAGCTATTCTGAAGCATGGGAAAGGTTCAAGAATCTATTTAGAAAATGCCCTAGCTTGAACATTCCAAAGCAGGCTAAACAATTTCTCTTCTATAACGGACTACATCAGGAGTTCAGAAATATGATAGATGCTTCAGCAGGGGGATCAGTGATGAAACTTGATGTCGATGATGCATATGAACTACATGAGAAGATAGCTAAGAATCAATCGATGTGACCAACTGATAGGGAGGCTATAAGGAAAGCCAAGGGGTACACAACGTAGACGCAATGACAGCATTGACAGCACAGATGAAAGTCCTTACATTGAAAATGGATAATCTATCTCAATCAGCCAATATGGTACACCAATCACTGCCTGTATGCGAAGGTTGTGGAGCAGACCACATGACTGCACGCTGCCCATGGCATCTACACAAGTTTCACAGCCCGAAGAAATTAGCTACGTACAGAACTTCCCAAGGCAACAAAATAATCCGTACTCCAACACTTACAATCCAAGATGGAGAAATCATCCTAATTTCTTATGGTCAAACAATCAAGGGCAAGGACAAGGACCCTACAAAGAGGAAACAACTAAAACAGGCCACTAGGGTTCCAATATCAACAACAAGAGAAGAAGCCATCATTGGAAGATCTTCTATCTCAATACATCACGAAAACTGAGACCAACTTTCAGAATCAACAGGCTTCAATCAAGAACTTGGAACAAGTAGGTCAGATAGTAGCCGCATCATCAAGGAGAATTGCCCAGCAACACAGAGACTAATCCTAGGGAGCATGTCAAAGTAATCACTAACCGAAGTGGAGTTCAGCTACCGGAGATACATTTGAAAAGAACTGACACAGAAAGGGTACCTATATTAGTTGATGAGCATATAGATGAATCCGACAGAACTATAGAGGAGAATCAAAGTGATGTACCGGAGAGTTCGCAGATAAAAGCAACAACCTCTGTCAAATCATATATTCCTCCAATCCCATTTCCATAGAGGCTGCAAAAACATAAGCTCGATAAACAATTTCAAAAAAATTTGGATGTATTCAAGAAATTACACATCAACATACCATTCACTGAAGCCTTACCGAGGAATGCAGCGCAATTCTTCAACATAAGTTGCCACCAAAGTTGAAAGATCCAAGGAGTTTTACTATTCCTTGCAATATTGGTAACTTATATATAGATAAAGTATTATGTGATATAGGAGTTAGTATTAATTTAATGCCTTTACTCTTTTCAGAAAATTAGGTTTGGGGGAAGCAAAGGCCACTACAGTGTCATTGCAATTGGCTGATAGATCAATCAAGCATCTGAGAGGCATTTGTGAAGACATCTTGGTGAAGGTCGATAAATTTATTTTCCTAGTAGACTTCATTATCCTGGATATGGAAGAAGATAAAGATATTTCACTCATTTTGGGTCGTCCGTTTTTGGCTACGAGAAGAGCTCTAATTTATGTGTAGAAGGTCAATTGATATTGAGATTGGATGATGATGAATTGAAAATCAATGTGTTTAAGGCCTTCAAATTTCAGAATGAACCGATTCATGCATGCAAATTGATGTAATAAAGGAGATAGTAAAGAGACATTCAGATTTGATCATTCTCAGGACCCTCTGGAGGCTTGTTTGGTACACTCTCAAAATTTGCCATCGGAGAAAGAGCAAGCAGAAGAATGTACAAGGTACTTAGCAGCCATACCATCCCTCTTCAAGCAACCATGGCTGGAGCTGAGTAAAGGCCCTACAAAATATTTACCATCTGTTCAGTAAGCTCCAACTCTTGAACTCAAACAGCTGCCATCACACCTTTGATGTGCATATTTGGGAGAAAAGAATTCACTTCCGGTAATTATTTCAAATATACTCTTAGAATAAAAGGAAAATCAGTCGTCAAGGGTGCTTAGGGATCACAAGACAGCAATAGGATGGACCATCTCAGATATAAAAGGGATCAGTCCTTCACTTTGCATGCACAAGATACTGATAGAGGATGATTACAGAGCATCAATTGAACATCAACTCAGATTGAATCCTACCATGCGAGAAGTGGTAAGAAAAGAGGTCTTAAAGCTTTTGGATGCAGGGATCATTTATCCTATATTAGACAGCCATTGGGTCAACCTAGTACAGGTCGTGCCGAAAAAAAGGGGGATCACAGTAGTTCCAAATGAAAATAATGAGCTCATTCCAACACACACAGTCACTAGATGGAGAGTTTGCATTGATTATCGCAAGCTTAATAATGCAACGAGGAAATATCACTTTTCCCAGGGCCGGCCCTACTAAGGCAGTGGCCTTGGGCTACAAATTTTTAGGGGCCACAAAAAAAAATCAATACACTCCATGGGCCGAAAATATTAAGTGGCCCAATAAAAAAGCCCCAGCCCAAAAGCCCCAATGAAAACCCTCAAATAACCTTACCATCATCTTCATTCTTCAAGACTTCACTCTCACCTCTCGATCTCTTGTGAGTACTCACCCTACTTGAGGTAAGACTCAATCACTGTGTCCATGTGTATTTATTTATGTTTTTATGCATATATGTATAAAGATAGAATCTGTTTGTACCGAGCGTCTTTTATAAATGGGGAAACTTAATTTTTAAGATCTTGCACTGAATTATTTCTGCAAAATGCAAATGTCAAAATTCATGATTTAGAGTTTTTATTGGGTTGATCATAATGTTGGTTTACTGGATGTGAAAATGTATTTGCTTTATTGAATTCTTTTCCTTGTTAATAGAAATCAGTTTTTTGAAAGGGCTGATTTTTATTTGTTTTGGATTTGTCTTTGCCATTTGGTTGATATTAACTTATGGATGCTTTAACTTCTTCACAAATCATTTGTAGAACACAATATGGCATGAGTTTAAATGTTGTAAAACTTATTGTTGTGTTGTTTTATCAGTTTATGAGTAGAGAAATTATTTTAATGGAGCTGCTGTTACAGAAAATTCTCGAGGCAACAGTCAACGCATCACGCAAGGATTAGGCCAAGAAATTAGATGATGCACTGTGGGCATACAGGACAGCATTTAAAACTCTGATAGGTATGTCTCCATATAAGCTGGTGTTTGGAAAGACGTGACATCTATCGGTTGAGCTCGAGCACAAGGCATACTGGGCAACACACTTGCTCAATTTTAATATGAAAGCAGCAAGGAAAAAGAGGATTCTTCAACTTCATGAGCTCGATGAATTTCGTCTGGACTCATATGAGAATGTGAAAATGTATAAAGAAAAACCAAAAAATGGTATGACAAGCATATACGGGAAAAGGAGTTTGAGGTTGGTCAGCAAGTCTTGATGTTCAATTCACGCTTGAGGCTTTTTCCGATGAAGTTAAAATCTAGGTGGTCGGGTCCATTTACGGTAGTGGCTGTGTTCCCACATGGTGCCGTGGAAGTAGTATCTCAAGATCAGCAAAGGAAGTTCAAAGTGAATGGACAACGGTTGAAAGCTTACTGGAGAGGTGACTATTCTAGTGAAGAAACAACCGTACCACTTGATGCTACAGATTAATCCGAGCCACGAAGTCGAGCTACAGACTATAAACCAGCGCTTATTGGGAGGCAACCCAATCCTCTTCCTTTTTATTTAGTCAATTTTCATGCATTCGATTATGAATTTTTATTACTTAGGTAGATTAATGCCGAGTCTTTTTCATTCCATTGCATTTGTCACCCGAATCATGCATCAGTTCACTTAAATGTTCAACGGGAAGTACATGAAGTTTGGGGTGGATACCATTTTATTTGGGGTTTTTGCATTTTTTTTAAGGATTTCGTGCTACTTTGTAGTTTTTCAAAAAATAAAAATAAATAAATAAATATGGGACAAGCCCAGGGCGTGCGCCTCGCCTATAGGCGAGGAGCACGCCTTTGGATGAAATTGGCTCGCCAGGTGCACGCCTCACGACCCACTAGGCGCGCGCCTTACAAACGGTTGAGGGTACCCGTTTTTCTTTTTTCTTTTTTCTCTCACCACCCCCAATTCCCCCTTCCCATATTTTTTTTCCCTTTTTCTCTTCTCCCACATGAAATTCCACCCCCTTCGACCCTAGCCCTAGAAATCACACCATTGAATTTGGTTGGGTCTCCATTGCTGAGTATTCTCATTCCTCAAGCGATTTCTTCTCACTTCAACCAACAATTTTCAAGTTTTCAAGGTACAATGGCTATTTCTCTACCTTGGTTTTAAGTTGCTAGTTCTCACATTTCGTATGATTTGTGATATGTCATATGTAGTTATGGAGGTGGGTTTAGGTAGTGATGGTTTCATTCTATACTTTTGTGGTATTTGGGCTTTCAATTTCACCATTTATGCTATTTGCTTGTGCAATTTTCCATGTGTCTACAAAGTGTTTGATAAATTGCCCATGTGCAGTTTTAGTTCTAATTATGCACCATCTTCTTCCTTCACAGTTGTGGTTTTGTTGTGAACATTTTACCATGTTTGCATTCTTCTATGCACTACATTTTGGCACAATTCAGTCCTACATGCACTTGTGTATTCTTGGCACACTCAACACCCGTAACCTCAATGCCTTTTACGGCTATTGTCTTGATCACTATTATTGCATTGTTGGACTGATAGTTTCCTTCACCTTATCGTAGGATGCCACCAAAACGACAACGCACAGCCTTAACTTCTGAAGGTAAGGAACCGCCTGGCACATCTGGGGCTACCGTTGTAGTGATCGATAATTTTAAATAATATAAAATGATTTTTTTTTAAAAAACGTGTCGCTAAGTTTTAACTCCAATTTTAAAATGAAAGGGTGTTCGTCTAGCCATTGTAAAACAAATTTAAATCTATTCAAATCGAGTCCAATCTCGAATATTTTAAAGTATCAAATTCCTTATCATTTTCAAATCCAAATTTTAATAGGTTTAAGTACAATATTTTATTATTTAGAGTCCAAGTCTTGATTATTTTAGTCCAATTCACTTAAATCCAATTAGGAAAATTCTTGTAGCCCAAATTCTTGGCCCACTTAACTCCTAGGATTTTGTGCCCTAAAATTTACTGTTCATATAACTCTCATTCCTCCCCTCCTCACAATTTCACGCCTCCAAGCAGCCATTCTGGGTAAGGAATCTTCCTCTCCCTCAAATTTGGAAACTCACGTTGATGCTAGAACATACATTTTTAGCACCAACAACATTCCCTCAAATTTGAGAAACTCACGTTGATGCTAGAACCTCAATTTCTAGCACCAACAACATCCCAGCCGAAACCCAACTTCGAACCACCATCACCAATTGCACACACACAAGCTGCAATCCATCCCTCAGTCAGCCAAACGAGCCACCACACCAACTCCACCATCTCAAAGCACCACCACCGCAGCCGCCGCCTGCAACCACACGAACGGCCACACACCACCCAATCGACAGCCACTACTTTACCCCAAGATCAACACCAAACAGCCACAAAACCAAGAAATAACATAACCCATAAAGTTACCTCATCCCGACCCATTTCCAGTCGGATTACCGTCGGAAAATCTAAGAATCCGAACCCTCCAAGCCTCGGTTAACTTTTGGTCCGAATACCAAAAACCCTCACAGCCGCCTCCACACACACACACATTGTCGCTACCACACGACGGTGGTACTGACAGAATCGGAGAAAGGGGCAGAGCCCCTTCTCGTCATCGGCTTCCTCTCTTCTCTGTCGAATATGAGAGAGAGAGAGAGAGAGATGTATTTTTGTATGTATTTTGATTTTTGGAAATTATCTCTTAAGCCCCAAGTTTTTAAACGTTATTTATTTCGGTCCCAAAGTTTCAGTTATAAATAAATCAGCCCCCGGAGTTCCTGTTTTCCACAGTCAGCTCACTAATTCTGAAAAGTCTATTTTCAGTCCTTAAACTTTTCAAGTTTCAGTTTTAATAAATTTCAAATTAAGTCCCTAAATTTTACTTTATCATTTAAATCTTTAAAATTTTGAAATACTAATTTAAGGCTTATTTCCTATTTTGGCTAGACGAAACGTACGGACGATTAAGAGATTGAGGTTACTTCCCTCTCCACTTCTTATGTGACTCGAGATAAATTGAGGTAGACTCGTCCCATTAATTAATTTAAATTATAATTGTATGTATTATGTGACTTTACGTGATTTATATGCTTTAATGCATAAGACGAGAATATCTCTTATGAGATAAATAATGTTGTTATGCTTGTCATAACTTATATGCTGTAATGAATGAGAAGAGACGAGACTATCTCTTATGAGATAAGATGATGTTATGCATAACTTATGTGCTTAAATGCTTGAGACGAGACTACTCACACCCTATGATTTTAAAATAGCCTATGATTTTTAAAAGAAAATGAGCATTTGATAATGATGATGATGATGTCACTGTATAAATTGCATAATTTATGTGCTCAATTATTCTGTAAATTAATTATTGGCGATGAGTCTACTGAGTATTTCTGCGAAATACTCATTCTATTATTTTAACAACATTTGCAGATTTCGGAGACGGTCAAGTTTGATGGGCAGTGGTGGCACGATTTAATAGATGAAGTTATTTACTTTTGAAATTTACTCATTATGAATATTATTAACTTACTTTGTCATTTCAGTTATTTCAAACTTGAGATTTAAAGTTTAATCAATTATCCTAAGTAAATCAAATGAGCTTTTGTTGCCGATGAGGTTCACAATTATAAATGTTATCTTTAAAATTTAGTTATTTTCGCAAATCTTTTTATTAAATTCAAGACAAATGAGGATGACGTGGTACTTCGGGTTTAGGAACATGGGGCGTTACAATTGCCCGTACACGTGTCGACGACAGAGGGATGCGGCATTTTCTGAGTACTGATCACAAGAGACTTTTTGAGAGGTTACTCTAGAAACGAAAAATGTGGCCAGAAAGGCAGGTTGTTCTGGATGATTTCGAAGGTTATGAGCTTTCTATTCTTATTGACCGAGCACAGTGGATAGGGGTGATAGAAAAACCCCATCAGGTGTATTCCACTTTGGTTCAAGAGTTTTATACAAACTTTAACAGGGAGATTAACGACCCAGAGTCTGACCACGAGCACTACACTTGGGTTCGGGATAAGTGGGTGATGTTCACCTCCGATGTGATTGATGAATATTATGGATTAACATGGGACAACATCGTCCCAATACCACAGGATGAGGATATGGCACTAATAGCTCAAATGCTCTATGGCGAACAGGGCGAAGTAGGGAACGAGTTTGAGTACAACCGGTTAACTTGATCATTAACGGTGCTAATGAAATTTATATGCCACAATATTGAGCCCACATCGCATTGGTCCACTTTCAACTTTGCTAAAGCAAGACTTCTCTTCCACTTGGCACGGGGGTTCAAGATTGATTTGGGAACATTCATCTACAATCAAATTTTTTAGTTTGGCTCGCACCTCAAGCCCAACAGAAGATGATTTTTCCCAGTCTTATCAGCGAGATTTGCCTATCCTCGGGGGTACGTCGCCTTTCCGCGAAACGTCGATTCTACCTAGTGTTTCTATAAATCGTACATCTGCAGAAAATTCATGGCAGCATATCATTGCTAGCAAGCAGCGTCATCAACAGCAGCAACAGCCACAGGGGGGCATACCACCACAGCCTGGCCATGTTGTCGACTCACCACTCCTTCGATAGCTTCTTGCAAGATCTTCTAAAACCATCCAAGGCATGCACCGCATAGAACAGATGCTGAGGTCTTTGGATTTGAGAGTTGGCCACGTAGAGACCCGCGCCAACACTATCAATGACTATATGACGCTGGTGACGGATGATACGTCCAATGCGCGTCGGAGGGTTGATTTATTTTATGACCGAATGGATCGCTATGCTGGCCGGATTGATGAGCTTAGTATTCAGGCTGGTCGCTCCTATGATATGATGTGCAGCATGCAGGGGCAGACTCGATGAGAGTGATACTATGGTACGCGACATCCAGAGTGAGATGGGCTAGCAATATGTTCTATTGTTAGAGATTTTGTCATGCCTACCCTCGCCACCTCCTCCATCATGTCCACGTCCGTTGGCTTTCGACAACTATATACAATATCCGCTGCCACCTTCCGATTAACCAGAGGAGTAACCACTTTCCCCCTTTTGCCCTACTGTTTTTTTTTCTTATTTCATATATCTTTGTACATTAAGGGCAATGCATGTATTATGTTTGGGGGTGGTTGGTTATGTTTTTGATCGCACTGTTAAGCATGATTATCGCATGTTTGTTTACTTTATGTGCATGATTGTCGTGTGAAAAAAAAAATTGTTGTTTTTAAGTCTTAATGTGTGTTTGTGTGGGGTGAATAATCTTGTTAGCAGTGATGAATAGATTGGAGAGGTGTGTTGAACTTAAAAGGTGGAGATATTATATGTTGAGTTGATTGATACATGTTTTTTGTAAAACTTGATAGCTATTGCGTACTATTCTCATGCTTCACACTTTGAGCTAATGAATTGATTCATACTAGGACACAATTGAACATAGAGGATTCAACCCTGAAAGAAATTCATGATTATATAATTTCCCACACCATTGATCGAACAACTTGGAGATGGTTGAACCAGTATAGGGAAATATTGATTTGAATGAGGGCTCCATGTGTTAAATTTTTGTATGGATTAACCACCAAGATAAGATGAGGCGATAATCCTAAGTCAGTTGTCGGTTTTCGAGAATAAGTGGGTTAAGGGGCATTGCTCTAATCTTGATAAATAAAAATAAAATGGTTTGATGGAAAAACTTCTCTTCAAAGCCTTTTTTACTCGGGTAATTAAGCCTGTAAGGGTCCTTAAAACCTGATGTCCTATTGTCACCTGACTTGGGAGTCATTAGCTGAAAGCTCGCTACAAGGTTCACTTAGTCGCTTAATGGAGAGAAGTTAAAAAAAAACAAAAAAAACAAAAAACAAAAAAAAAAAAGATTAAGCCCCAACGCTTATTTTAGAAAATTAGATTGTTGATAGAAGATTGTTAGCTTAATTCATTCTTGGATGACAAATATAAAATAAAAATCGGAGAACCCTTATTCATTGAAATGTTAACTTGTATTGTTTACACCTATCTAAGCTAGAGAGGGCAAGGATTAGGAATCAACTAAAACCTCAACTTAGGAGCACCTAGGAAAAGAGAGTGAAAATATCAAGTTTGGGGGAGGATGTGTACATCTCTCGAGTGGAGTGAGGAAATATTTGACTGTTGGGGATTGGAACTTGAATCAATCATGAACTTGATTTGTGGCCCGAGTATACACACACACGTCGAGTTTTACATAAAACAGGTGGAGATTGATTTAAACCATATGTTATTGAAGCTAATTTCTGCATTAGCACAAATTTCAATCCTGAGACATAGCAAATTATCTCACCCCATGTGTTGAGTAAAGTCACATTCTTTGTTTAAGGACAAACAAATGTTCAAGTTTGGGAGATTTGATAAGTGCATTTATTTCACTTATTTAGTTTGTCAAAATATGGATATTTGTGATGATATAGATTGAATTGTGGCTAAATTGGTGATTTACTTTATCCACTAAAACACCAAAAGTGGGGCAAATAATGCAAGAACGGGAGATAGTCAAGGCAAAAGAGGAGATGAGGACTAAAACGCAAACAATCAAAAGTTAGCTCAGACCGAGAAACGAAAGCTGAGAGTGCATGAAGTCAAGTGGACATGAAGAGAAGAGTAAGGACCAGTGGAAGTTGTGGAAAGAGGGGGGCCAATTTACAAATTGGCCCCAAAGTCAGCCTAGGGAGGGCGCCCTCGCCTGCAAGCGAGGCGTGCACCCCCCCTTCGAATAAGCCTCGACTATGGCTTGCCTAAAGCCTAAGGCGCGCGCCTCAAGCTAATTCGAGAAAAAAATGGTTTCTTACCTTATCTTATTTTGGCAATTTTTTAGGGTTAGGATAAAAGGTATTTTTCGGGATTTTGAGAGGAGAGAGCCGTATTTTGAGAACAAAGAGAGAAAAATACATTGAGAATGAGGAATTCGCCATTCTTGGATCCGATTTCGAAGCCGTGTAGAGTCAAATTCCAGATTTTCTTTAATTTTACATGATTCGGGTGATGGCTTCCTTTTATTTTCTTTGTAATTTTCGTATTAATATGCTAGGCTAAATTTATTTGAATTGGATGGATGATGAAACTATTTGATTTCTAGTTTTTAATTCAAGACTTGTGATTTTTAGTTTGATTCTTACGCTGTGATTCTATATACATGCTTTTTCATATTGTTTTAATGTTTGTGCACCATTAAGGCAATAAGTTATTGATTCGTAGNTGGAAAACTCATGATAGGTAGAACACTGTATATGGAACAACACATGAAGAATAAATATTATAAATAATATTTGTGACGTGTGTGATTATGTGTGGTAACCCTATGTTTTAATGCATGTTTATCATATGAATGCGGACTAAGAATATGATTGTGTCATGATCAACATGTGTTTATTATATTTTGGAAAAGAATAGTAAATAAAAGTTGAGTTATCGATCGTCACGAATGCTAGGATTGAATTAATTATCACAAGTTGAGAATTGAATAGAATCACTTAGTGGAATCGAAAATCCAATACACTCATTCACACTTGATTTAAAAACCATCATTTTATTGTTTTCGTAGTTTTAGAGAAGAGTTAAATAAAAATCCACCATATCTTATTATTGTTTAGAGTTTAGATATATCGATTACACTATAATTAAGCATTATTCCCTGTGGGACGATAACTCACTCATCACAATTATTGCTTGTACAACAAAATCGTACACTTGCGGGATTATTTTGCAACACACATCTCGAGGAGTGTTTTCATCAAATTACCTAAAAGTCACAATGCATATGCTCGAGCATTATGGCGCGTATGCTCGAGCACAATAGGCCTGCCCGAGGCCGAAGGAATGTTCCTCAAGGGGTGGAGGAAGACCCTAGTTAAATAAGTGCTCGAGCATATTTTTAACCATATCAAAATCTGTGGTCAAACTTGATATTTGAAATATCATTTTGTTTATTAGTTTATTGATTTTCGATTTTTGAGATTAGTTAAGAAAAATTTGAATGCATATTTGCATACTATAATTTAAGACCCAAATTTGAAAAGGGTACTTACAAAAATACTCTTAAAATTAGGGATGTTTTGAAAAATTATATGAAAGATTTTTAGGAAGTAAAAACTACTGTGTAAAATGAAAAAGTGACACAATGTCACTTTTTT
>CAIGRF010180358.1:37096-49672 GCA_903798235.1 Fraxinus ornus
AGCTCACCCCATAGGAACCACGACCCTCACCCGAACACCAACCCCCCTCCATCACTCCATGTTTCGCCCCAATGATTTCTCTCCAGAAGCTCTTCCTCTCCACTCCAAATCGCCACAGTCATTTACCTAATAATGCTTTGTTAAACAAAGTAAGCCTCCGCAATCCGAGGCCCCCCATCCTCATAGGAGAGCAAACAGCATCCTAATTGACCAAATGGAGTTTCCTCTCCTCTCCCAACCCTGCCCACAGAAATTCCCTTTAAATCCTCTCTAATCTATTTGCTACGACAACAGGAATCAGAAACAGTGACAAAAAATAAGCGGGGATACTCGAAAGAGTGGACTTAATGAGTAAGACGGTCTCCCTTCGAAGTGGACTTAATGAGTGTAAGACGGCCTCCCTTCGAAAGATACATATGCTTCCATCCTGCTAACCTACTTTCCACCTTTTCCACGATAGTGTTCCAAATATTAATACTTTTAAACCGCGCTCCTAAAGGGAGTCCAAGATATGACATAGGTAGTTGCGTCACTCTACAATCCAAAATAACTAGTTCCTCCACGTTAGTGAACTCCCCCACTAGGATAACCTCAGATTTCCTCAAATTTATCTTCAATCCAAACACCGCTTCGGAGCAAAGGAGTAATCGACGTAAGTTCCTGAATTGCTCATCTGCGTCACATAAAATTAGTGTCATCGGCAAATAACAAGTGGGATACCTGCATTCGACCAACTGTAAAACCCTTTATCAAATTCTCCCTCATCGCTTTCTCGAGCATCTGATGAGTGCTCCACACTCATGATATTTATGCCACTTAATTCATTATTTTGTTACCACTGAGAAAGTTTTAGAGTGTTTTTATGTGTGTTTTGATGTTGTGATGTAGGTTGGTGAGATTGAAGAAAATAAGCAAAAGTTGGAAAAAAAACAGAAACCGGCTAAATTGTAAGAGATCCAAAGTTTGAGGACTAAAGTGCAAATACTCAAAAGTTATGTCGGACCTCAAAATGAAGATTCAAGAATGCTAAGAGTCAATTGGATGAAGAAAGAAGTCAAAGGACAATCATACATCAATTTCCAACCTAGAAAGTTATGCTCCAGATTCGTAGTCACATATTGAGACTTACTTTTGACATAGTAAATGATCGAATTGGAGGATGATGTCTGAAGCAAAGTTGTATCCCTTTGAGTTAGCTTTTCAACGCATCTTGAATCGTCTCAATCGGACATGAGGAGAAAAAGTTATGATAAAAATACTGAACGATGTGCAGTGCTGTTTTCACCCGGATACGGGCGCCAAGGCGCCCAATATGGGCGCCCAGGCGCCACCATTGCTGAAAATCAACAGAATACGCGGCGCCAAGGCGCCCAATTTGGGCGCCAAGGCGCCGCCTGTGCGAGAAACCTATTTTTATATTTTTGGACTCTTTTCTTGGCCCAATTGAACCCTATTTCGTCTTGCAACTTGTGAAGACTATAAATACCACCATAAAGACCTAATTTTAGAGGTTGGAAAGAAGGAGAGAAAGATACAAAAGGCGGAATCTCCAAGGACAACAACAAGAAGGAATTGAAGAAATCAAGTGAAGAAAGGGTGGAAATCATAAAAGGGACTTCGATTAGCACTTCAAAAGAGTTCTTTCTTACCTTTTCTTTTATGTTTTCCATTATAAATTGTATGGATTTCATGTTCTACTTCATGAACTAGATAATTTAGCTAGGGTTTGATGTAACCACTTGAGATTATGGCTTGATGAATTTATAATAATTTCTTTTGGATTTCCCACGTGTATTTAATTGTGTTATGAGTATAATGCTTCCAATTACCTGATCAATAATTGGATGAATAGATGCTAGTCAATTCCGGCACTCGAGAGAGGGGAATTTAGGCGTGATCATAGGATTGATACAACGTAGGTTTTATGGGTTTCGAGAGAAAGTATAAAATCTATGAAGCTTACTCCACAAAAGAATCTGGACTTTGATAAATTCTGGGCTTTAATTCGGAATAGAGATATTAGGATTGAAGTTTAGGATTAAATTCTAGCCGGCACTCGAGAGAGGGGAGAGAAATACAATAGAATTCTTGCTTTTAAATATGGAAAAATCAATTAGAATAATTTGACGTCATTGAATCATAATTGAAAGTTGGTGAAATCATTCCCTAGGCTTTCTCATTTTGATAATTTATATTCTCTAATTTTGTCGTAGTATTTTACTTTTGATTAGTTTAAAATAAAATCATTCAACCATTCATTTGTCTAGATAAAATAGAAGTTATACAATTATAGTACTTGGTGGAAATTAAATTACAATCCCTGTGGGTTCGACATCCTAACTTTCATACTATATTACAAAACTTGACACCGTACACTTGCGGTATAATTCACGTTGCATAAAACGCGTGGCAGCATCCTACTGATAGTAGTCCAAGTGTCCAACAGTCGACAAATCCGGGTCCGTCTCAACCAGTGTAGTTGACTCCAGTTTCACAATTCTCAGCATCCCTTCCTTAGACCCGGGGGCCACCTTCCGATTTGATGCTAACCCCAGAACTTTCTCATCTGTATCCAATTCCACCACTTCAGCCCCATCATCATTTTCGGAGTGTACTGCTTCAATCCTTACCTAATACTCACAATTAGGCATAGTCCTTCCCTGCTTGTCTTTAGAGTGAGCTACATTCAGTGATAACTCCTTAGGAACCACGCCTGCTTTTTGTTTTCCGTTAACTAGGGAATCATCCACGCCAACCCCACACTGATGACAAAAAACTATTTTGGGTGTCGCCTCAGACCCACCACCCACTAGCCTAATTAAAGCATCCAACCCTTCTTTCAACACATGGACGCGTGCCCTTATTTCAACATTGTTCAATATTCCAACTTGGGAACCTTCTGCATGTGACTCCATAGGCTTAGGCACCCCCAAGATGATCGTCAAACTCCCTCACACTATACATCCTGTCATTTCGCACTATCCCCCGTCGATCATCTTTATGCGATGTCTGTAAGTTGGCCGTAACTTCGGCATAAGTCATCCCATGTCGAGTTTTTACACCTAGTGTTCGGCGTTTAGCTTTATCTCCAGCAACAAATGAATCAATAACAGCCCTAAACACCCTCGAAAACGATGCCCATCCCTCACCATTCACACCTTCCGGCACCATCACAACTCCCGTTCGACGCCTACCTCCATATTGTGCTATCGTCAAGTACTTACCACGGCTGTTCGCACAACGTTATGCCCAAAAAGCTCGTGAAGACTCGTTAAACTTAGAGACAATCATTTAATGTACTAGTTGCTCTCAACTTATCCACCATATTCACCATCCATAATGCACCAAACCTCCCCATATAGATAGCGGTCGACATCCTCGAGCCCCACTCTATTATCCTAACAGTATCTGATTCGTTAACAGATACCTCAAACTCCTTTGTCTCAACTCTAAATCACTGATTAAATGCCATACCATATGCATTTGCCCACTTTTTCCTATGATTTTGAAGAATCGGCACCTCAGATGACAAAATGGGCCTGCTGATGACACCCGGGATGACCTGCCGGAATTTCTGAATGTCCGACGACGGTGCGTGGGCTACACGCGCGCGCCGGCAGGGCAGTCGCCGGAGCGGCGGGTGGTGGTCCCTCCGGCGTCGGAATGGTCTGCATGTGGCGCCGGTCCGACGAGTCTGCCTGACTTGTAAACAGATTCTGATAGATCTGGGTTTGTATCCCAGATTGATTCAAACCTTCGCTGGATGTTCCCGCTACAGCCCAGTCAGACGCGCCGAAGATCACTGCACCGGAGCGAGCGGCGGCGCTAGGGTTCCTACCTAGGGCCGCCGCCTATGATTGTGGGTAAATATGTGGCGTGGGGCTGGTAGGGTTAGGTTTTCCAGTCGATGTCTTCTCGCCATCAACATTGTCGGCCGGAGTGGGTGGAGGGTGGCTGGGCAATTGGTGGTTGGGTAGTTTTGGATTTTAGGGAAACGGCCTCCATACGCATTAGGGAAACTTGCTGCATTATTAATATGTTACAGAGACCATGTCTGCATTATTCTATTCAATTTTTCAAATTGTACTTGAGTACTTCCAAGAAAATTAAAAGAATAATAGTAGAAATCAGTGAAACTTAAATAACAGAAAAACAGAATTGCATTATGGTCCTATACTTACAGTATTCTTATATAAAAAATTCTAAATATAATAAACTACTATAATGCGATTTGGAAGTGAAAACCTGGGGCATTTAGCCACAGGGCCCAAGTTCCCATACCCTATCCGTGTCTTTCACGTTTTACCTCATTCCATAATGTGACCAAAGTAAGATGCATTATATCTTAGTTAACAGTATTGCATCACACTATTTATTCCACTGCTCAAACAAATTCCAATATTTAAATTTTAAAAGAAAGGCTCGCGTATAAAGAAGATGTTAGTAAACCAATCTACAAGCTTTCTTTCCTTTGTAAAACTGATGAAATTAAGGCAACTCTTACCTATTGCCGTAGAAAAATGTAAAAAAAAAAATCTACTAATTAATTTCCACAATACCGGCAAAGTAAATGACAAAATCCATTGCTCTTCTGAAGCAAAGAGGAAGTGAATGAGAATGATCTCATGTACTACAATAAGATCAACAGAGCTTAAAGGCTGAGGAATCATTGAGCCATCAGTTTTATAATCAATTCTCTTACGTTATTATCCAATAAATAATCTCGGTACAGATAAAGGTCTGAAAACTTTCCCAAATGACTGATCATCCAGGCCTATTCTATTAAAAAAAAAAGATCATCTTTAAACTAATTAGCACTAAGGAAATAAATTGAGCGAAAGAAAATACTACTGCATTAAGAGCAGAAAAATCATGGAAGATAAAATTCAGCATAGGTACTGGAAAGAGACTGAGAGCATGCTTGGGAGTTGTTTATAATCAGTTTAAATTATTAATTAGTACATAGAAATAGTGATGGCTAAGTGGGTACTAAAAGTGAGTCCTACGAAACATGTGGATAGAAAGTAATTTGACCGATTATAATAGTTCATTAACATGGAACGACAAATTTTCTTGTGATTTATAAACTAGCAACCCTTTTAGAAATAAGTGATGGCTAAGTGGGTATTAAAAGTGAGTCCTACGAAACATGTGGATAGAAAGTAATTTGACCGATTATAATAGTTCATTAACATGGAATGACAAATTTTCTTGGGATTTATAAACTAGCAACCCTTGAAAAATCCCATTTTCTTCTTAGGAACATCTAATCGAAGCGCATCTTTTTTCGTAACAACAAAAATATGTTAACAATTACATTTACCAATTCTTTGGTCGCTGTTGAATGTTCAAAATACATGTGTAAACCCAATCATGAAGATAAGCAATGGTAATCATCAGTTTTGTTGTAATTACCTTCAAAGTGGGTATAATGACTCTGTCACATCTTTCATACTTTTGTAGAACCCATAGGATATCAGTTGACAGAGCGAACTCCCTGGAGTTGTACTGCCCTTCAGTTTCAGTACTTTGAAGATAGTCTAACAAAGCACTGAGTGATGCCTTTCTCAAAGAATCTTGTAGCCCGCCAATAGAAATGACCAACCCAGATATTATGTATTTACTGTAGCAATTAAGCCGAAGTAGTTGAACAAAACGAGGATATGAGAACGTAGGTACCTGCAGTGAATTTAGAATCATCTCATTTGTCAAGACAGTAGATAATCAGCGTCTTAAATTAGATTTCACTAATTTAACATACCCCCCACTTAATGTCTGCTTCATTAGGAACTATGTTTTCTAGTTTTCCTCTGTATGGTATGTATGGTACAAAAATTGCTTTGTTGTACAAAATTCTTTGGAGTACCCTTGCCGCTGATTCCCTTATTTTATCCATCTTCTCTACAGCTTGCTTAGCCATTCCTCCAACTAAATTGGTTGCCAGGTTTGCATCAAAAAATGATTTGATCTGATCATTTTGCACATTCTCTTTATCATGCAGCTCTGTGATAGAATTAAATCCTTGTGATCTACAAGGAATATCCAATGAATCTCTCTTGCATAGAATGTATGTACATCTTTCAAGGCCATCCATTGCAGCCTCACGAACCCAAGAACCTACATCGCCCCTGTTATCAACAGAGTAATCATCCAAAGCTTTGAAAAGGCAGCACATCACTTCACTTCTGATGAAAAGAAAGAGGGAAATGCCATCTTCTTCGGAAAAGAAATCAGAAAACTTTTCTGCATCCGTTAACGTCTCGCAAATGGACACAAGTGCTTTGACGGCATTCACACGTGCTTCAGCATCCCTATCTTCAGGATTATCCTACATATATGTAAACTGTTCAGTCAGAGGAGCAAAAAGGGGAACATATTGGAGGTTGGTAAAGAGTTCCACGCTTATGCCCCCTGTAGAGAAGACAACTAAAATATACCTCAACTGCACATGAACTACAAAGCTTCGATAATACAGGCTTCCAGTCTCTAGCCAGCAACTGAATAGGCAAAACACCCAGTCCTAGTGCAGATCCTCGTCTTGAAGCCACATTAGGATCAGTCAACTGCTCAAGGTATCTTGACGTGATATTATTCATGCCTTTGCTTTCCATAGATAAAAGGTAAGCTGGAACATAATGTTCCAGGGCTTCAAAAGCAGCTTTCTGCACATTCCAGTTTAAATGTGATTCGAGAGTTCGACATTTAAAATGCACTCTAAATAGAGTTTGTATAGCAAAGAAAGACCTGTATATGAGAATTAGGATGTCTCAAATTCTCAGCAAGTGTATCAAGTAAACTTCGTTTTATTTTTTCTGTCAAATGTACTTGAACTCGGGCAATGCAATCAATGAAGCGAGAAACAGCAGAACGCATTATTTCTCCTCCTTTTCCACGATAAAGCCTTGCTTTCTCAATGGCAGGAACCATATTAGCAATCATTTTCTGCTTATCTGCAGGAGCAAAAGTAAAGTTCATCACTAACATTAATGAGGCGATAATATTGTTTATAAAAAAAAAAAAATCACCAATTAAAAAAATTGAAACAAAATAATCTACTAATTATGACCATTTTTTTCTTATCAAGGGTCATGATAATCAGCTTTTAGCTGCCTTACATAAGTGAGGCTTAGTTGAATTACAAAATGACCCACAGTATTATTAGATTATAAAACATGAAAGATATTTCTTTAGTCCTTCATAATTAGAAACTAGTAGTTGCATTGATCTCACGCTATCAACCATTTATCTATAGTTTCGTTAGAAACAGTAATTAATGGTATTTATTGATCTCAACATAAATATATACTTGTGGATAATAAGATTGCTGTGTATAGTAAATTGTCGAAAGGCCAAGATATGAAAGCAGATGCCTTCATATCTTAAAATTTCATAAATGTCCAACACTTTGTTTCAAGTGGGAAGTTGGAGCAGTTCTTTTCTCGTAAAAGACTCGGAAACCATTTTAAATAGCACATACTGCAATTCTTATGATCTCTTAGAATTGAAATACAAAAGTATCAGCTGTAATTCCTATTAGCTCATTATAAATTGAAAAGAGTATTGGTTACCAACCTGTTGATAGAACATAGTTGCCCAGGTGCAGAGCCAAAACCACCTCACCAGTAGCTAAGGTTGCACCATGTCGCATGCATAAATCAGACGACAGAGTGCAAGGAATTAATTTCTCCAAAACCATGTTGGCAAAATATTCAGGCTCAAATTTCACAAGCGATGAGAGAGCATTCGCAGCAAGTTCTCTTAAACTTTTGTCCTTTATGTATCAACATAAACTATGAAACCATTACTAAAACCAACCAATAACAAGAAGATAGAAGAGTAAATGCCTATTTATAAACAAATTGTTATAACAGCAGTCATTGATCATTACTACGATTACATGAGCAACTACTGTTCAAGACATTATTTAAATTATGTAAATGTGACCCTATCTAACAACTTAAACTTTTAGATTAAATGGTTCACAATGCTACCAGAGCAAGCAAAGGTCTTGGTCCAATTCTCGTAGCCACCCATTTAAATGAAAGTTTGCACGTGTTAACCTTTGACAGAAAAAATATTAATCCCCTGACACGTGGGGGATGCTTTGAAAAGAATAATTAAACGACATACATATTACCCTATCTAATAGCCTAAGTTTTCAAATCCACTGGTACTACAAGAACTTTCACACCATGGAACGAAAATTAATAAAAAAGTAATATTATTTAGCCCTACTGGGGTTATAATCCCAGTCTATGTGACGCAAATGCGACATTAAATGATATGTGGAATTAAATCGATCATTTAACTCCATCTTTCATTTAGTCTATCACATAAAACCACACCAATGGGACTAAATAGCATTATATTTAATAAAATAGTAAGGGCTAAAAACAGTAACAAATTCACAACATCTTGATCACGAAACAAAAAGAGAAAGGGGGTTGAAAGCAAAGAGCAACTTCCAAAATGCCATATTTTATTACCTTCCATTCAATTTTTTCTTCTTTTAGGTTTCCATTTTCAAGGCTAGCAGGTGGAGTTGAGTGAATTAGAGAATAGGCATTAATTAGACACGTGATGTTGGGCGGTAAAATAGTGGCATATGCTCCCCAAAAAGGAAAAAGAAATCAATAATAATGTTAGATTTGCATATAAAAATTAATACAAGGCAATATCAATGCATTCCTTGTCCAAATTATCTTGATATTTCAGCAATGAACTTGACTTGGCAGAAATATTTGCCACCTAAATGGCTAAGTGTTTAAGAAACAAGAATCTCATACATATAAATGGACTCATCAATATCACGATGAATCCCGCTATAAGGAAACCATGGAGGATTACTTCATCTTTATTCAGAAACTTGAAGGAAAACTTGCGACTTAAGTAACCAGATGCAGTGCCTGGGCTTTACCACCCAATCGCTCGAGGAGCGAAAAAGGCATAAAGAAAACAAAAATACTGAGTTCAACCACCAGATAGTGTATATCTTTAGTAAGCTTAAGGACAAAAGAGATTTAACTGACAGGATCCTTTTTTGAACTTCTATTCTCATCGAGGTGGCCTTGTTTTATTTCACATTTATCGCTTAAGGCTTATGACTTTTCATATAACCATTTTCGATACAAATCCTGAAGTAGATCCAAAAGCCAAATTTTGCAAGAAGTAATTCTCTGACTGAAAATAAGATAGATCTTTCATTGATTGCAGATTTGATAAATTATGAATAAAATGCAAGAAGTCAGTGTTGATGATGCAAAGGTTTAGAACCACCTCATCTAAAATTTTACATTGCTACCTAAGTGAAGAATTTTCATCTAGATTAATATCTTCTACATGCTGTCTCATGTGCATACCAGATTACTTTTTTCATCAAAGACCTGAAGGAAAACTTTCCAATTTATATACTTATTTTAGGAAAAGTAATTAGGGTTTTATTTTATAGTTTTCTAGTATTTTATTAATTATTCCCTACTTAAATTTGATTAGTTGAAACACTATGGACCCGTTTGGTACCGATTAAAATCCAATTAAAATTGAAAATATAGCCGTTATTGAGTCTCACTCGTCTAATAAAAGTCAACAGGCTAATTTTTCAATTTTAATCTGATTATAATTTATACCAAACGGGCTCTATATAAAGAGGGATTACGCGTTGTAATAGTTAGACTTGATTATTGAATAAAAAAATATTTCTCTCCAATTTCTGCTTCTCTCAATTCTGTCTCGTCTCTCATCTTCTCCCCTCTTTTCTCTTCTCTTCTTCCCCCCGTCCCCTTCTTCTACAAGTCTTATTCTTGTTCGATTGTGTTCCACGTCAAGGTGACATGGAAACTTGAATCAACGACATTCGTTTGCTTTAACACCATTTTAAATAGCTTCATCAAAAACTTTAAATTGTTATGTATGTAGAGAATTTATTTATTTATATTTAACATTGAAGATTGAAATATTATTCCATTGTCGTCCCACCAAACCATAAATTTCATCTAATCATAAAAAATTTATTTAAAATCCAAATCTAATTTTTGACCCACCACATTTAAATAAAGATAATGGCGTGCAATAATATTAGTGGTACGCAAAATAAAAACTAGAAAGTAAGAACAAAGCTGCATTAATTTTTACTTCTAAATGTTGAATAAAATATGTAGAAAAATTTACCTAAATGATGGCATCATTTCACTCTTCTGAATACTCCAGTTCATAAAACATAGTTCAATTGAAAATTCAAAGATATAACATTATAACTCACTGTGAATAATAAAATAGAAGCTGGCATGGAGTCCAGATTGAACATACCCAATGAGAAATCTTGCTGTGCATCAGTTCATCCACAAATGGATAAAGGTAGCCATCATATTGAGCAATACCAAAAGCAACATGAAGATATGAATTTACACGAGAGGACAGTGCAAAATAATCAGCCATATTTACTATATCAATGCCATGGGGAAAGTTTCCTTGTCTCCCAACATTTTCCTGGAAAGCAGCAGCGGCCGCTCTTCTGCAATTAACCTAAGCATTATGCTTAAATCTTCAGCATCATAGTAGATAAAAAGGAAAACAAATGCAAGAGGAACTATCCGTTCCTGAAAAGTGAAAACTTATGCAAGCACCTCACGGTCATAGCAGGCCACAACTAAAAGATGTGGAGCTAGCTGTTCCAACACACTCTTCATGTCTCTGTGATAATATGAACGACCAAATGCCCAACAAACATAAGCAGCTGCATCACGTACATGAGATCCAACACTATGTGGTCCTCTTCTAACATCATAACGTAAAGCCTGTCCAAAGAATTTCTTATCAAACCTCTATAGCAATAGATTAGTAAAGACAAGGAAAATGTATCTATTAGCCAAAGAGGACCCGAGTCTGCAAGTCAAATGAATCAACTCATAGAGCAACAATCAAACTGCAGGGAATGTGACAAGATCTTGAAGACACAAATTACTAGGAAAACTTTCACACATAAAGAGAAAAGGAAAAGTTGCAAATAAAGTTTAATGACAATACTGGTACTTTACTGGAGACATACTGATGCAACAATACCAGGTCCATGTTATTTTCTTTTCGCTTCTTCTTAATTTCTCTTTTCTAATTTTTCCTTTGCTTTATTTCTTCTGTTTGTTTTAAAAATTAAAACTTCATCATAATATGGGTTCTCCTTGTCTTGTTCATATATATATGTATATACATATATATATATATATATATATATTTGGTTATTTTTTAATTTTTTTCCTAAAATTCTCAGGCATGGCCCAGGAACTGTGTCAAGTATAATTTATATCAAGCACAATAGTCACACGAAATTTTATCCCTCTACAACAAACAACAAAGCAAATAAAGCCCAAGATCCAATTCTAGAGCATTGGGAGTGAGGGGAATGTAATAGAACTTCCTAGACAGAACAAGCATTGACCAAGAAGAGCTATAGCAGAACTTGTGAAAATTTGCGACCTAGAACTCCTCTAAACAGATTGAGTAGTGAGATCCAAGTAGCTTGCAGTCCAAACTATTTTATTGAAGAGAAAGAACCATCATCATTGGAGTTTAAAAAGGAAAAATATTAGAGACCACTAATATAGGGCAATGTAAAAATGTAATTGTAAAATATGCACGCTGATCGATAAACAAAAGGAGTACAAGCTAAATGAATTTTTTGAATCCTTAATAACAAAGACATGATAACATATAACCTTTATAATGACAGGAACAACTTTAGGGAAACTGATTGGTAAAAGTAATCCTCTACGTGCCAGTTCTGCCAATGCCAAGCATCCACCATGCCAGGAACCATCTCCCTACAACATGAGAATACATTAATGTTGTTTGAATCAGAATAAGCAAGAAATCTTGGCTTTAATTCTCAAGGTACTTCAAAAAAACTTAGCTCTGAACTAGGTAGAAGCATCATCCTCTTACCCAATAATGTCAATCAAGCTCAAGGTGCACCAGATTAAGTGATCACGTTATAATTATGTGAATATTATTTATCTTCTTGATCATCTTAAATGATTAAAAGGTTAAATCCCAACATTATGTAATAAAGGTTAACAGGGTTTAAGCACTAAGTTTGATAGCTTCAATCTTGTTCTTCCTTCATCAGTGCTCAATCTTTGAATGCTAGAAAATCTCTTTCAGCCATCCTCTATACATGGTGTGGGACTAAAAACATAATTAGTCTCCATTCAAGCAAGATTGAAGCAAGAAGTAAAAGAAGCAATATATTAAATTTACAACATGAGCTTTTTGTTAAAAAAGTGGTGAAAATGTTGAATTCTTTTGTTTTTAATCAAATGATAGTTTTAAAATGTAAATAGTTTAAAAAAAAAAAAAAATCTCCTTGCGCACGCCGTGTGCGTGTCTCCATCCTGGATTGGATGGAGATAGCCCCTATCTCCATCCTATCTATCCAGGACGGAGACACCGGCCATGTCTCCATCCAGATGGAGATATCATGGATGGAGATAGCGACCGTGTCTCCATCATGGATGGAGATAGCGCCTATCCCATCCATCCAGGATGGACTCCATGCTGGACGGAGAAATTTTTTTTTTTTTTTTT
>CAIGRF010180358.1:50916-60932 GCA_903798235.1 Fraxinus ornus
TTTTTTTTTTTTTTAAATAGTAAAGGTATGTAGCACAAGATTTTTAATTCATTGAACCCAATTTGCTAGTTTAGGCCTAATTATACACTGTTTTTCACTTGGTCATTTTATCAAACACCTTAAATGCAACCTCTTATTTTATTCTGAACATGCTTCCTGCGGTAACCACAATTTCCAATAATGGCTACAACATCTCTCCTGAAACCTTTATAAGGGCAATGCTTGGACGTGCTACACGTTATCACTTCTTGGTTCTCGATTTGTTTCATTGTTTTTCTAATTATCAATGGAGGCTCTAGGTTATGAAACAAGCTTAGAAGCAATTCAATGAGCCCACAGGATATTAGAATATCCACAATACCTCCAGAGAAATCCTCTTTAGACTCTTTAGCACCACCACAGGCACAGACGTCTCTCAGGGAGTATCCTAGATAATAAACATCAGCTAAGCCTGTAGGAAGACCTGATTTCGGTATTTCAACAAAATCAACAATCTCAATCACATTTGTCAATATTCCAAGAATAGACAAAGGAAAATAACTGGACACTGCAACATCCATGATTTGCTTATTCAAGATTTCTAATAGAATGCTCAACAAAAATGCATGCTCTCCTACAAAGTGGTACTCTAGACATATCATCCTCATGTATCGCAATTGCTGCAATGGCAGTCATCAAAACCTAAAAATAAGCAATCCCGTCTATAAAACATCAAAACCTCATTCCAGCAATAAAAAAGCCCAAATAATTTTCTTGTCATTTCTCGCCAGATCTTCGATTTTTCAATTAATTAATTTTTCCAGTTTTCTTGAGATTCCAAACTCAAAGATAAAAGGGGACATGAAAACACCATCGGATGGTGTCTCTGTGTGCAACAGAGACACAGACCGTGCCTCCGTTGCACACGGAGACACGCGGTGTCTCCGTTGCTAATGGAGACATGGACGGTGTCTCCGTGCGAGGCGGAGACACGGCCGTGCCTTCATTTGCGCAGAGACTCCATCCACCTTCATTGTTATCTAACAAACAATAAAAATTTATAAAATAGGAATCTGGAGGCAAGAATTTATGAGAATAAATCTAAATATATAATGATAATAATGCATATAACTTGAAGCAAGAATGTTTTCATTACAATACAAACAACAGAGAATAAATCGATAATAATGCACATTACACTTTCAATCAACGCAACCAACACCGCCAAAAAGAATTCCTTCAACAAAATAGAAATTATGCGAGAACTCACCTAAGCTCAATCCAACCAGACACCACACCAAAGAATTTTATTGCGGGAGAGGCGGCGTGAAAATCGGGAGAGGAAAAAGAGGAGGTAAAAAAAGGAATTGGCGGTTGGTTGTGTGTGAAAATGAAGAAGAAAGCGGGAAAAAAAAAAAAAGGAATTACGACGATGGGAAAAAGCGACGCGTGGCCCCAAATCTCTCGGCTCTTTTATATTATAGTGATATCTGCAATGACCCATCCACATTAACTGTCCAATTTTCTACGTTTTACAAAAATGAAACGACACAATGTGTTACCTGCCTAAAGAACAAGAAAAACGGAAAAAGATGAAAAGAGAACAGAAAATATGAAACAGGTGTTATATCCTTCCTTTCAGAACATTAATAGTATTTATCTTCTGAACCTTCACATTAAACAATTTAGTTGTCTCCACTCTCACTCAAAAAAGGGGTTGGCAACGAATTAAATTCAGCACTCCATTAAAATTCATTGGTTGTGAATCAATTTCCTCATCATATCTGAAGAGTGAAGACCACCTTTTTTTTTTGATAAGTAAAGAGTGAAGACCACCTATTAACTAACATTCAGATGGCCCAAATTACAGTGATGCACAGTTGAATCCAGATGGAACTGCAGTGTCTTGAGTTCATTTTTAATATCATCTGATTTAACTAAACTTCACAGTGAAGGATCGAGTTCTCGTGGATTTCCACAGTGCTTCTCCAATGATAGGAGGATTTAATTTCCAAGATGTGGTGGGTAGTATCCAAAAGTATTAATCATTAATTTATTAGAAAAATTTTACTTGTTTTCAGCAATCAAAAATTTCTTTCCGATAAAGTTGAAATGAAACTAGAGGAATTAGAATAATGCTCCCTCCTGGAATTAAATGGCATCATAGAATCAGCGAAGTAGTATACATCAGAGTTGAAAAGCGAGTATCTGAATCTGGGCTGAGGGAGTAATAAGTTACAACAAAGGTAAAATAAAATTATAATCACAAAATGTCTTGTGCTTAAGTAAGCTTAGCATTGTCCATGGTAGTAACAGGAATCCACAAAATTCTGATATTGACAATTATTGGACATCCAAGTTTGTGAATATTCGGAATCCAAAAAGAAAAGGTGAAAAAGAGAGAAAGTTTAACTGTGGATAGTAAGAAGCATAAGAAAATAAATTCACCAAAATACCTCATACAGAGAAAAACGCTCCAATACAGAAGACAGGACTTCATCCGAAAGAGAATAAGTCAAACGTGAAGTGACGCGGCCAATACCTTTTGCAGCAGACCATCGCACAACGGTGTCCTGCATTACCAAACATCAAGTTGAAAATTTGCAGAAGTTGTCTTTGAATAAGCCCTAGTTTGATTTTGATTCTTTGAGAATCACTTTTCTCCCATTTATTTGCAACTACACATTTTCCCAAAAAAAATTATTTTTCACGATTACACATAACTTTTCACTTTTTTTTAACCACTCGCATTCACCCAAAAAAAAAAATTCCTTTTCAAAGAATCCAAATCAAACAATGGCTAAATAAAGTTCATTATGAATGTCCTTGGTCTGAGAAAGTTAATATCCCAAATAAACACTTATTTCTGATTCTTGGGAGAGGCAGAAAATAAAGAAATGGCTGTAGTAGTCCATATATGATTATCAAAAGAAATGCTTTAAACTACTTTACATATAAATGTTGAGTAATTTGATAAGTAGAATCTCAACATCTAAACATACCGTATCTCTCAATCCTGACAGTAGAAGTTCAATAATCTCTTCCACAATTTCTGGAACATCCATATCTTCATCTTCAAGGGAGCTTTCGCTTTGATAGAAATGGGAAGAGCCCATGTTTACAGCATGATTTAACTGATTACTATCTCCCTTCATGTTTGAGGAGACATTCTCTCCAAGAATGCTGTTTCTACCCTACAGGGAATATACAAATTAAAGAAAATAGAAAATTTTAAACTCTAACACAACTCTTACAATTGAAAGAGCTTCTATACAAGGAACCCAATGTAATTAATGCTATACACACTTTCACATTCACTAGGATTGGGGAGGTGATGTAGGACAGAGTTCTACATACATTCACGAAGTGAGATTTTTCACAAGTTCCTCCAACAATATTACAATAGTTTTCCTATTAATTTCTGTAAAATAAATAAGAAGGGAAAAAATAGCTACAGGGAAGGTATTTAACTGGAGAAGAAAATAAATAAGTTCCCTCAGTAAAAATTCTATTGACATATCCATTTTATGTCTGTTGGAAGAATAATCCATAGCAAAACCAGTGACTTCTAGTCTTTGTGTAGGAGTGAATGTTGTTTCCCAATTTGGGTAAAAGGTACGAAGCTCACAACAGAGAAAATATTCTAAGTCTGTTTTCTTATGCTGAGAGTAAAGGATAAAAATCAATTTCAGGGTACCACTTACGAGTTCTGCAGTTCTCCATATTTCTTTCGACACTTTTCTAGTTATTTCCTCTATTGTTAATCATTTCAAAGTTCAGGCTCAGTCCTCAGGGAATGCTAGATGTGATTAGCCTGTCTACATGCTCCTCTCTTTTGTTTCCCCCGCTTCTTCTCATGTAGTTCTGTTGTTTTCTTAACATAGTGAATTTATTGATTGCATCAGTAACAATATTCTCATACTTATTTTGACCTTTTAATAGGGCTGTAAGTAAAAATCGTCAAACCGGAAAATCGAACCAAAACCGCATTTTAGCACCCGTCGGTTTGGTGCCACGTGGACCCGTCAACGAAATGGTTTTGAACCAAACCAAACCGGTCAAAAATGGTTTGGTTTAGGTTTGAGAATTTTAATTGCGGTTTAAAACCAAACCGGACCGGCGAAAAAATATATAAAAATAAAAAAATAAAAATAATGAATTTTTTTGAAAATTCATCCAAATATGTAAAATTCAATAGTTTTGTCATTTGTGTGTATTTTTGTCAATTTATAATTTTCTATTACATATATATTATTATTACCAAATAATCCTAATTTATATCTAATAATCTCAAGACTAACCTAATCTATCAAAAATCATTTTCCTCTTCAGAATTCAAATTTCTACAGTTGCTTCTGAGTCTGCATTCTCAACTGGAGGTCGGATACTTGATTCCTTTAGGAGTTTATTAGGTGCAAGGATGGTTGAGGCTTGTATATGCGGAAAGAATTGGTTTCAAATTAAGAATGAACCTATAGTGCTGCACCAATATTTAGATGAAGTGGAAGCATTTGATGATTCAATGAAAGTTGTGGCAGGTGGTTTATATTTTCTATTACCATATTTTTAAAGATTCTCTTATCTATCTAGTATCCAATACTATGATGATGTAACGAATGCATTTGTTTGACAATGGAGACTATGAATCATGTGTGACAACAATTGATGTTTTAGTATATGTGAGAAACTGAATTCGTAACAATATACAACGGTAAGCTTGTGTAATTGTTATGTTTAGATATTATAAACAATTGATTTATTATTATGGTTGGTTATTCTCTCTGTCTAATCAGTAGTTTTGTTTTTCAGATATGATGATCACGAGGTCTTGTTGAACATCATTATATTTTTTGGGCTTTATATTTAGTTTAGTAGACTTGTATTGTAACATTATCGTAACGTCTTAGCCTAAAATGACAAACAAAAAACTATATTTTAGTTTATTGTGATTTCACTTTGATTTAGTTGGTATTTAAATTTGTAGTAGATATATTTAGTTTGTTTTAGATTTATTGCTAGTAAGATATAAATATATATTGAATTCAATGAATTAATGTCATAAAAGTAGATAGACAAAAAAATATACAGCGAAACCGGCGGTTTAAAACCGGACCAAACCGTTAGGTTTAGGTTTCAGTTTTTCTCAAACCGGTTTAAACGGTTTGATTTGAAAATTTGTCAAAAACCGCAAAAACCGAACCGCTTACACCCCTACCTTTTAAGTTGATCGAGCTATCATTAGACCTCTGTTTAAAATAATGAAGTCGTCATTTAGCAAACCCCATTTTTGTAACACTTTTGCGTTTCTTTTCCATGAGCGCGAAGTGAGGATGTACTTAAAGGAGCACTGAAGAGCATTCACAGCAAAATATTCTGCAACTAGTTTTCTTCGGAGAAGTTTCTATTTATGTTGTTGCACAAATCTCAAGAACATTAAAAGGCTAATTCAAAGACTGTTCAGCGATCCCTTAAACAGCAAGCATGCATATCAGGTCATAGACAATATATATTTAAAAGAATTCAACTTATCTAACCACATAACACCATGTTGGAGAACGATGGGGCAGGCAAGTAAGCCCAATCCGCTGGGTAAGTTTTACTAGATACTTGCGAAGTAAAGGACTCCGAGCAGCAGAGTTGGACTTCATCAATGCTGATGTATCATTCCAAACAATGGGAACCATATTGAGCAATGCTTTTGTGTTACCAATCTGCAATTAAATAAAGTAGTCAGTATACAGATGCAGCATCTAAAGATACAGCAGTTGATGAAATATGGCCTAAATGAAACATGAAGCAGCTGAGAGGGATAAAGAAGGATAATTCACAAACATTGTTGGATATAAGTTTTTCAAAGAAATGGAGGTCCTCAATTCTCTCCTAGTTATGTTGCAGATGCTTTATGTACTCGCCCTCTGGTTGATCAGCATGTCATACTGCTATCCTCGATGATCCGGCCAATAGAGGGTGCTAAGCCAGTGAATCAATTTCATAGCTGTGTCAAAACTTCCAACCCCACCCAACATGCACAATTCTCGATTGCATCTCGTCATCTCCATGCTTCCATCTTTTCTCAGGTGCATATTTTGTTTATTAATTGTATTACCAGATATACTCACCTAACTTAAAAAGCAGCTGATTTTTAGTCTCTTGCTCAATTTTCGTTTTTTTCTTTTCTTTGATTTTTCATTCAATTATGAGCATGTTTGGTAATGCTTTTAAGTGCTTATAAGTTGTGGTCATAAGGAATGTATGGATGACAAGTGGAGAGTAAACTACGGCTCCTACGAAATATGAGCATAGAAAGTATATTTGACTGGCATAAATTATAATTTAAGCTTTTCCAAACATGCACTATGTTTGATATCGGGTCATCCACATTGGGACGTCAAATATTGGCAGGGTAGTTTTAACTTCCTTTCCTAGTTTTTATTGGATATTTGAAAAGATTTATACAAAAGTACACTGGAAATATTCTTAAATCCCATATAGAAATTCAGTTCACTTGCAAAAGATTCCCAATGTTGGATAAGTTTCCTGAAATCAAATGGTGCCTTTATGCATTCTTTCTGCTAGGGATAAACCAGAGTGACCTAGTTTCTCTAACTTTCCAGCTATCTTTGTACTGGATCGAGCAAATAGATTGATCAGTTGGTATTCAGGCAGTATTCAAAAATTAAGCATGGTGCATGGAAAATTACATCTCAACCTTTGGTAAGCTATGCGGTAATATAATGTATCAATTTTGGGACCACATCTTATAATGATTCTCAAGAACAAGATGACATCACTCTAAAACGATCATCTACCTTCCTGAGGTGTGATTTCCATTCAATCAAGTGCTGTACAATGCAAGGATTATTTGAATTTCCAATTCAATTCTGCATTCTTTCCTGGTTCAAGGTAACCTTAATCTAGCCTCCACGTGTATTAAGTTCAAGGTTAACAAATTATTAGGTAGCAACTTTTGTAAAAGCTAATTTGAGACATGTCGATCAATTATCATATCCCCACAACCTGTAATAAAACTGGCCCCCAACATATATTAGGTTCAAGGATATAAAATTAATAGGTAGTAATTTTGTAAAGGTTAATGTGACAAATGTCAATCAATCATCATATCCCTTTATGATCTTCTCTAGTCCTCCAGTTTAGTATATAATGAGCAAAAGCAGTTGTTCATATCATGTTATATAGGAAAGGATAAAGAAAATTAAAAGAGAACCTTAAAAATGGCAGCAAGTGCTTCAACTGCACCTAATAATCGGAAATGATCAATAACATTGTCCTCCACGGAAGAGAAAACTTCATGCGTCCAATCAATAAAGCTGAAAGAAAATAAACAGAACTAAATGAAACAAGTTTAAACATAATACAGAATAACAAGTTTGTAAATTAAGTTCTAACATTTGAGCATAACTTAGAATAGTTTAATTTAGGGGTTTGACAACCATTATAAAGAGTTTTTTGGGAAAAATGAGTTTTAGAATAATGATTTTTCTGAGAATGTGTGATTCAAAAGTAGGAAAAGAATTTGGTTTATGTGCAAAATTTGAGAATGTGTGGTTGAAAATGAGTTGAGAAAAAAAGAGTTTTGTAAAAATGTCAAACAGGGGCTTCGTAATGTGGGCATCATTTGGGAAGCTTGCTAAAAAGGTCTATTTAAAGATAAAGAGTGAGGCACGTAATAGGAAACAAGCTTATCTATTTATTTCACATCTGACTTTATTAATGACCACATCAATATTGAAACCCTCTTTTCAAGACATTGAGCAATCTGCATTTATTGTTGAAAATAGACCTGTATGTTCTTATTCTAGCATTTGGAGATGCCTTGAGAAATAATCCCTCAATTAGATTGAACTCTTTGTAGGACATATGACCTTGAAAGCATGAAGATAGGACGTTGCAAGTTCAAGGTTCAGTAAAAGTAGGCCTTAAAGTCGAGACACATAATCAGACTGATGGAATCTAAGTGATGCCAAGAGGGGGTAGAGGATTTCTAGAAAGTGTTTCCTTGACTCATGTCATTAATTAGTGAGAACCGAGCTCACCGGCACACCCATATATAGATAAGTTCTGCTATAGCATTATTTGGATAAATTAAAATTATGAAGTCCATAGATTCATCATGCAGAAATCTGTTGTCAAAATAGGGATATCACATCGTGAAAAAAAACAAAAAAAAAAAAAGGACCTGGTAAATGCCTTTGACATATCTGGGCGTGTCAAAAGCTTTGAGAGCAGCAACCCAGCTATGGTGCGCATCGGACCTGCATTTGATAGATAGTCTTTACAGAATCCTAAAATTTTTATCACCAGTGGTGGTGGATCATCTCTATGAACATAGATGTCATCAGCCATGCTAGTATCCACAGATGATAAATCAAAAGGTATCAATACAAGTATAGATAGCCACAGAAGCATGATGCATTTTGCCTCCATCTCTCCAGTACTTTCTTGCCTTAATGACGTTGCAGCATTTATGTTATGGCATTTATCCAAAAGAGATACCGCAAGTTCAAGATCTGAAACCTGATGGGGAAAGAACTTGATGACAGACTTGTATCCACAAACTGTTACCAGGGAATAAATAATGATGCATAAAGTCTTTATAATTTCAAGAGTTTCCTCAGAGGCAACAACTTGTTCAGCAGCTCTCGAGCGGACAATTGACATTAGCGGTAAAACTATGCTCTCGAGATAAGGCTCTAACAGCTGACCTTGTTCTTGATACTTGTCCATCTGTACATAAAAATTTTAAGAATCCACACCTTACACCATAAAGCATGTCAAAATTGAAAGGAAAAAATATAACTTATTGAAAACATATGCAAAACAGATCAATAAAACCCAGATTTCTGCATCAATGAAAAAGGGTAAGCAGCACAACTATGTTTTTAGAATTTACAACAAAATCAATAAAATCTAGAGAAAATCTAATATATGTTCAGTAATTATTGTGAAGCAGACAATTAAAGCTGTGCCATTAAAAGCATAATTCCTCGGCTTTATATCACAAAGCAACCAGGAATCAGCTATCATCTTCTCTAATAATTCATAATTTATTATCTTTTCTCGCATAAGAAGCCTTGAGATGGCATATTTCTGAGGAAATCTCTTCCCTCCTTTTATTAAAGAATTAAAAATGTATCCAAGCACATCAATAATAATTACACACTATTTCTGTTCATAATCCAATTTCCAAAGTACTAAAATTTAAATCCCCTGCCACTGGAAGGCACAATCTGCAAAGTTATAATGTGCTGTAGCTTCACTTCTCCAAATGTGATCTAACAACTTGACAGAAAAATACTTATCAATTAACCATCATAATTCCCCAGAAATTAACTCATGGGAAAAGTTCCTCGAGGTACAAGTGCCAAAGCATAAGGAACAACATTACCAAATTGATTGAACTAATAGCTGTTAACAAATAACAAAAATTTCACACAAATTCATCCATGGAAAACGAAATATCAAGGTACAAGTGCCAAAGCACAAGGTAAAGCATCACAAAGAGCTTCACAAACTGTACTTGTGAAGAAGAGACATACAATGGATCGGATCTTGTGGACGGATGACAAATCGCAGGCGCCTCGATTCAAAACGATGTCGTCTAGCAGCGACTTGACGAGCTTCCATTCTTGGAGGAAGTATCTCTGCAGAACACTTTCTTTCGATTCATGTTCATCATCTTCTACTTGCAATGAGGATAATAACGAATTATTCTCGTCCTTTTCCATTTTCTTCTCCAATTCTTCTCTGCTAATCGCCATTTTTACACAGATTGAGCTCAGCAAAAAAGAAGATGAGATTCGAGG
Organism: Fraxinus ornus; assembly: GCA_903798235.1. Classification (NCBI taxonomy): domain Eukaryota; kingdom Viridiplantae; phylum Streptophyta; class Magnoliopsida; order Lamiales; family Oleaceae; genus Fraxinus; species Fraxinus ornus. Next base: position 60,720 of record CAIGRF010180358.1, read on the forward strand.
TGACCGAAACTGATTTTGATTTCCCGCGTGGGGATTTAACTTAGCCCGTTTGGTGCACATTATTGTCGAAATAATGCATTTTTTTTGTTGATATGATAGGAAATATGTGGTTGAAAAAGAATGAAAAGTTATTGATGTGGTGAAAAAAATATTATTTTATTGAAGAATGTGTTGTTGAAAATAAGTAGAAGAATGAAAATTAAAAAAAAATGT